>LJIJ01005472.1:0-11795 GCA_001718145.1 Orchesella cincta
AAAGGCTGAAGCTGCATAAAAAAATCGCAAGATTCCAACGCTGGGGAAAAAGACAGAGACAAGGATCACCAACGCTGGTGTAAAACGTGCAAAGCTAGATGGCCTTAATCAAGACTGCGAGACTGGAAATGGCAAACAGACTGATGACAATCTTGACGCGGAGGTTTCAAGAAATGGGGAAGTCTCAGGAGCAGCAGCAACATCAGAATCAATCAATGATCAAAAAGCCCAAATTGATTCTAAAGATGATGACGAAGTGCAGCCTTCCACTTCCACATTGACTCAAGCGTCTCGCTAAATGTACTCGGGAAGGGGCATTGTGAGAAATATTTTGGACTAATCATTTTTCCATAGTAATTAAAATGTTTCCAACCTTTTCATTTATGCACGAATAATTTATAGGAAGTAATTTCGTAATATCGTAATTTTGATCACTCAATTCCATAAACTAGTTATGTAATGGTTTTTAAAAAAATTCAATTTAGTTTCGTTGATTTTTGGAATACTTGATGAAATACTGTAAGTTGAAGAAATATCTCAACATGCATCTGGTACTAATGTAATAACTTATGTAGTTGAGATTTGTATGAGAGGAATTATGAGCATTAGTATAAAAATATTATAATTTTATGGTACTCTAAGAAAAAGTTAGTTTATCATTGCAGACGTAAATATATATATGATTATACATTACTCCTTTTCGCAAACGAGATGAAAACACCAGAAGTTTGTTCACGATGTAATGGATAGCTGGAGTTGCCACGCATATTATGATTGTAAGACTCGAAAACCGGAATCTAGTGATTGAAGAGTAAAATATAAAGATAATTTAAATTTAGATGTAAAAAAGTAGTGTTGGTAGAGAAGTCTACGGTTATACTTGCAGTTATGTAAACTTCCATTTTTTATGAGTCAAAAAGTTTGAAAATGTTCAGCACTTGTTTTATCAATGTTGGTTGGAAACTGCATTTAGTACTAATACTAAATAATGAAAAATCAAGTTTATGTACATGAACAACTACTTAAGTAAGTATAATTAATTCTATAAATATTTGCGGTGTAATAAGCGATCCACAATCAAAAGTCGAGATTGACTTGAGCTATACACAGTATCTTAATATTGAGTACAAAATATTGCCTCAATCCGTTTTTCTATGAAACGGAAGCTTGTACATTGTGCGTATGAACATAATCCACAATTAGTTAAGTAAGTTTGAGAGTTTATGTAAAAATGCCTTGTACAGCCTTTGTTTTTTATGGGGCTATCACGATAATGAAAAATCGGTGTATTCCAAGATAAAAATAACAATAATTATTTGTTAAGATATATTTTATGCTATGCGGGGATCAAATTTGGTAATAAATAAAGTGAAGATACAGGTTCAAGCTTGGGTAAGAATCAATACGAAAAATTTAAATAGATGAATCTTATCACTCATATGTCAAGAAATTCATATGCATATAATAATATATTCCAGTTAATAGCGCAACTGGAAAGACCGTGGTAACTAAAGCAAGGCCAAAGATAACCCGTAGAAAGAGGCAATTTTATTGAGGTTTGCAGCAAGAAATAGTTTAAATGTGTTTCAAACGAATCTAATATTACTCCATATAAAAATTTATAATTTCTTTAGTTTGTATATATAATGAAAAAACTTTTCACCCCAGAACAAATCCTGCATTTATCGAAATAGCGGGAGTATGGATTTCTTTAATAATATCTAATGTTAATTAGTTGAAGTTGGTTTGTTTTACAGAGTAGTTATTTAATAAAAGAGAAATATACTTAGTTTAAGGAAGACTACAACCTTAGACTAGAAATTTTGTTGATACTGTTTAACAGGAAAATAAAAACAATAGGATAAAAATAGTTGTGTGAGAGTAGAAAATAAATTTCCACTGTTGCGTTATATGCAATATAAATTCAAATAATAAAATAAATAAGTTTTATTACGATAAAGCCATTATTACTCAAGTAAAAACTTGTATTGAAAAATCTATCATGTATTAAACACCATTTATTTGTCCAGTCGTAAGGAAAATTGAATTAAATAAAAGTGTACACAGTATTATGTATAAATACAAACAAAATGGAAGAATTATTTTTTGAAGACAGTTTTATATCAAATAACAAGGTTCATTTACATTTTGTAACAATTATTTTTAGTTCAATATTCATTTCAGTGTCACAAACTATTAAATGTACCTGTTTCTCAGGGTACCCAAAACCATATAACTAAAACTAAATTGGCCCATAAATGGTTTCACGACGTAACCTTTAGAATTTGTGAATGAAGTGCTGTCACTCACATCTAATTAAGATCTAATTAAGTCAGAATTATGTTAATTCTATAAGTAAAATGTGCTAATGCATTTCTTGCAATAATATCATGGAAACGTAACATGTATTTCAAAAGTTGTGAGTACGATAAGTATAAATTTAAGCAGTAACACCAGCATTCAGGAGTCAAGACAGCTTGAGTACAAAATAACTCCTATATCTGATTTCCTATGAAACTGAAGCTTGCTATATTGTGCGTATGGAGATGACCTACAATTAGACAGCTACGTTTGACAGATTCTGCAAATAATACTATCCGAGTTTTTTTGAGTAATCAGGATAATCAGAAATCAGAAACCTTTTTGAAACTGTGAGAGTCCTGTATCCTTTAAAAAATGGATAATTACTCATGTAAATCGTTTACAAGCTATTCAAACACAAGCCAATGCTACGACATCTCATCAACATCGGATATAACAACGCACGCATATAAATGCGTTTCGATCTCCAGCAGCCAAGTTCTACTTTCTTATGGGAAAAAGTAACATAGAGCATATGCGAAGCCCAAAAGCTCATGACACAAAAAGTTGTTGTTCAAGGATTTACATAAAAAGAATTGCGAAGCATATTTTGTGTTATTCATACTTTTATCCAGGTACAAAACAGGTTTCTAACATACTCTAAGGCCACCATTTAGATTGGAGGAAGCAGATGTCAGACGTGAAAGTATGTCAAGCGTAAAAAAGTAGATTTAAAAAGCCGTACTGTATAGACGTAGTCGTAGTACTCAAATTGCTTTTGTTGATATTTTATATGTACAATGTAAATCTTTCTGGTTGCATGAAGTGTGTAGAAAAACAGGTGCATTTGAGCCAGATTCAGTCTTTGATCGAAATGGCGAGTTGCTGATGATCTTGGATGCTCAATCTTTTTTTAATATAATATTTACTGATTTATCTTGTGCTGGTTTTGCGAACTTAACTGGTGACGAGTTGAAACAAGTTGGACTTCTAAAAATTTCCTGTGCTTTTTAAAAAACTGCAGTTGTAAGTGAAAACTGTGAACAGCTCAGCAAACATGAGCTACAACGCAGTTCTACGAAAAGAGAATGCTGAAGGTTTTGCGAAGACTGTCGCTAATCCACTTTAGAAACCCTTTCCAAAAGCTTGCGAAGTCATGCCGATAATAAGAGAAATTCATTCCTAAAACCACCAACACGAAGACGCATCTCTGTTATAATAAATTTTCCTTCATCCGTTTACACTGAACCATTGGAACGAGAGATTACTGTGAGGACAACAAAACTAGTTGTAGGTTTACCTAAAACGTTAACATTTTCCGTTAGCAAGGATACAACCGTAAAGACCCTGAAAAGACTGATTCGTGAGCAGTGTACGGACGAGAAACTTAGATTTACTAAGCAAATTCTATATCATGATGAGGAGCAGTTGGAAGATTTTCAGACCGTCGAGAGAGTTTGTTTTCCAGCGACAATGCACCTTCGACATGGAAAGTGATTTTGTGTTTACTGATGTAGAACTGTTTAGATTGACGTGGAGGGACACAACCCGTGTTAAAAAACGAAGCACAAAACAGTATGATACTTCTGTGATCGGGGAATGGCAGCGTGGAAATGGTGGCGGTGGTGGTGGTGGACCAAGTCGAAGACCTGGAAATTATAGTAGTGTCAGCGCTGTAGATTTGAAAGCTGAGCAAGTGGAGGGAAAAGGAGTTCCCGTTAGGAATGACTGGGAGGGATACTCATATGGACTCAATATTTTTGGTACCTGTCTAAGGAAATCCTGCCCATCTCACAAAATACCACTCAAACAAACATCACAACGAGCTGGTTATGGAATTGTTCGAGTTGATATGAACAAACAGACTTTCCATTGTCCAGCTTGCGCGTGGCAATTTCCTCCTGAAAATTTTGTTGTTTGTAATGCGAGAGCTTTATTCAGATTTAAAAAGACTGGGAGTCATTTGGAGGTCGAAACGTCTCTGCTTCAAAGTTTTGGAGGATAAATGAGTATGCCAGCTTCAATGATGAAGGGGAAGATGCAGAGTACGACTGGATTGAAGTAAAGACAGTGAAAAGGACCAATCAGTACATATCTGCAGCCATTGTGACATCCCGATAAGGCTAAGGAGGGAAGCTGTTTTGTTTGATTGTGGTCATCCCGTTCATCGAAAATGCATGGGGACGAATGTGGGGTTTGTAATGCTCCGTCTTTCTCGGAAACAGAGGTTAAAGATTTGGGTAAGAATGGAACAAAAAGTTTAAAATAAAATTACTAAAAATTACTATCACTCACATATAAAGAGATTTAAGTATACATAATTTTGTATTCCAGCCAACAGAGCAACTGGAAAGACTGTGGTAACTAAAGCAGGGCCAAGTGGAACCTGCAGAAAGAGGAAGAGGCAATAGCAAGCTTTTCACCGGTGTACAATAAGCAAGTCCATAAATGTGTTTCAAACTAAATAAATATTAAGATTAAGAGAAATTCGTTTTAAATCAAACCTTTTTTCATTCAAGAAAGGGTTTATCGAATTTTGGGAGTATGGATTCCGTAATATAATCTTAGGTTAACTAGTTCAAAATGTTGATAAATGTTGCATAATAGTTGTTTAATAAAAGGGAAATACACTTTGGTTTAAAAAGATTCCAACTTAAGATGAGAGTTAAAAATTTAAATGTCAACTGTTTCTGTATATATTCAACGAATGAAATAAATAAAGTAAGTTTTAATAAAATTAAAACCATCACTACTCCAGTAATGATTTGTAACGAGAAAATAATCATTTTGCAGATACCATATATTTATCGCAGTCGTAAGGAAAGTTGAATAAAGTAAATACATGTAGATACAAAAAGGTGTTTATACACATCATGCACGGCGAAATTATATCGTTTCCACGTCTTATATAAAAGGCTCATCGCTTAAAACAGATACATCCTTGCTAAATATGAGTTCTCAATAAACTTGAATTGTGAATGAAAGATCGAAATTTGTGAGTATATATCTTACATTTACTTTTCGCAATAAAATCTGTCGCTTGTCATAAAATAACGTTGATTTTGCAATCGAAATGAAAGTTGTTTCCCACCCTTGCATAAAAAATTCGGTTGACATTCTCGAACTGCAATCTATCCATAAAAGGAATCCCTTTCACTGTTTCAGGTTTATGTACTCTATATGAACTATGAAAGCAAATTTTCGCAGTAATGTTAAAAATATTTGGTGTTATGTTGCCTTCATGAAACAATAATTGACAACAATAACTAAAAAACCATGAATAAATTGAATATTCTTTTAAATAATTTTATTATATATTCAGATAACAATCATCATCATCATTTCATATTTCAAGATTAGGAGTTAATACTATAATAATACATTTCAGTAAAATATATAAAGAAATAACCCTTATTCTCACTCACCCCCGATCTCAACATCATGATTTTTTAAAGTCTAACAGTTTGAAAAAAAAATATTAATTTTATGTTATATATATATATTAAGAATGTAACCAATGCAAATATTTACGAAAAAACTGTATTCATATTGTGGCAATTATTGGTTGATCGAAGTTTCCATCAATTAAATGACATACGATTTTATGAAACTGCACACTACACTTGGGCTGCTCAGAGCTCCGAAATATATTTTCATGGTCACGTCTCGTAAACCTTGTGAACCTTGACACAAATCCTGCTGTGCTGTGCACTTTTAATTTTAATAGGAGGACTGCAACATTGGAAGCACTTGAACTCGAGCATGCGGGTGTAGCCATTTAAAAACTGGACCACTGGAGCAATAGAATCGTTTTCGGCAGTGCTGAACGAGTTATACCAGCTGGATAACTCAATACATCTTGGAGAGCTGTGCACGTCATCAGAAAGTCTATTGTTTGGGGGATGAGGTCGAGACTGATCCAGATTTTTTTAAGGTTTGGTAACTCCAATCTGAGGTTGCTAATTTCCGTGTTATTCTCTGGTTCACTTTTTATATTGAGCCAAAGGCGCTAGAGCACTTCTATGCGGTGTGGACACGGCTTGAAAAATAGTTGCTAAGTTTTCACTCTCTGACTTCACACAAAGAGCCTTCAGTGGCGAAACCAAGTTATGGAGCTAAACTAACGCAGGTTGTTCCGCAGCTATTAAAGACAATTGCTCAAGGTTTGTGGGCAGAGCGTTCCCAATGGAAGTCTGGCAGAGCTGTAGTTTAAGAAAATGCTTCTTTCCACGACAGGATTTCAAACGCAATGGACTTGGCAATGCGAAGTCCGTGTCGAATCAAACCGTTGTCTGTGTAGTCGTGTCCCTGTCGTGGCAGCCAATAAAAAATATCACAGTTGGGAATATAACTGCAATATTTTTTTTTCATTGTAAAGCTAAGTTTTGTTGGCCTTTAACTTTGACATGTGACCCTACATTTAGAAGCCGAAAACCTGTTACAGTTCATCAATAACATGAATTCAACGGACGAAGAAATAAGTTAAATTAGCCGAAAAATGACTACTAAGTTAAATTTAATTTAAAACAAAACGACCTAGAATTACAGTTATAAGTTGCAGCGAGTAAAATATCATCGTAATCATGCCATTTATTTCTCTGTTGAGTTGCAGAAAGTACATGCTAATACTTAAATTCGTCACGGTAACTGCAATAGCATAATCACAGATGCAAACATTCATCACATTTTCTAAAAAAAAGATTACTTTGTTCCTCATATACTTTTCAATGGGGAGACGGGTCCAAGAAAATACATTTTAAAAATACAACGAAGAAATCTAACGATCTCTCCTACTCATAAAAGTTCTCTAGTTGACTCATAAATAAATATGAACCTTTTTTCAATGCAACACGGAACATAGGTCTGTTCTAAAAAAAATTATCTCTGTTGCAGCTGTGAGCAGAATCGCTACAAGTGCGTACTCACTTACATAGTGAAACGATTGCAGATGCATTCATTTGGTCAAAAAAGGTACGGTCATCGTGTAGCTTTCCTCTTTGAAACTGATCCCTTTAAAACCAGTAAAAACACAGCGTAATAAAGTGCTCCCTGTCCTTCCCACTCAAAAAGTGATCTGGTTGACTGAAACTAACTTAACATTCATGAAAACGAACGATCTCCCGTAGTGGCAGTAAAAGTGTGACACAAATGATATTCGAGAGAGATTTAAAATGGGATGAGAGGTGAACATTTTTAAAAAGCAGGACTTTTTGGTGGATACGGAGTGAAAAGCTCATATAATTATCGTTGAAGAAAAACTGTTTTTAAAACACATAGATACGTTGGTCAAGAAAGGGTCTGTTTCATGATTTTGCTGCACCCAAAAGTCATTTATGTCAACTTTGGTAAGTGGGAGGAAAACGGATAATTTATAGTTACATTACCACACTTTATAGCAATCCCTTCCGAGAAAGAAAAGTATTTTAGGGTCAGGTCATTCCATGAGAATGCATACATCTATGATATATGAGTGGAGTTTTACACTCACTGCAAACTGATACCTTATTACCCATTAAAGGAAAAATTTAGGATACTTTTTCACACTTTTTTACGATGCCAACTCGATCTTCCATTCGCAATTCTAGTTTCATTAAAGAGAAATCGTATATTCAGCAAGGATGAATCAGCTTTGAGTATTTTAACACTTTTATTAAATAATGTAAAATATGTGGAACTGCATGAGTTTAGTATATTGCGTAGTCATCTCTTACTATTCGTCAGTGCATTATATGAGTATGCGTACTGC
The DNA here is from genome assembly GCA_001718145.1 of Orchesella cincta. Taxonomy (NCBI): domain Eukaryota; kingdom Metazoa; phylum Arthropoda; class Collembola; order Entomobryomorpha; family Orchesellidae; genus Orchesella; species Orchesella cincta. The sequence goes on from LJIJ01005472.1 coordinate 8,048, forward strand.
ATAAAAATGTTTTTTTGTACGTTAATTGTTAGTAAGGCAGGAAAGGTAGTAATTTTATAAGAATGTCATCCCCAAAACTTAATAATGTAAAAAGTGCACGCTCAAAATTCGAATAAACATCTTGATTGAATTTGCAACGACTGGACAAAGAGAATTCTCGTAGCTCCTTCTCTAGGTTACCTGAAATAACATCATTTTTTCTTCTAACACATAGCTTACAATTCAATAATAATAAAGCTACGACATCGAATGAAATTGTAATCCTAACATAGAAATATGGGCAAACAAGCTGCAAAAAAAGTCAGATCAACTTTTTCTTCTCCGCCCTTGTTCTCTATTAGTAAATGCAAGAAAAACTGAAACACGATTATTTATTCATTTTTCATAAGTCTGTGTATCCTGTTTCTGTATTCTGTGTGACAAACCAAAGTGCATGTCAACTTCTTGGCGTGGGATAGAATTCTTTGTTTTAGTTTCGAGATATACTTTATACGGAATCCACGGGATCCATCCCAGTAAGGTAATAACAAATGATTGAAAAAATCACTCTTTTTGGGAGAATGCATACATCTGCTTCCAGATCTATCCCCCGACCCAACATACATAGCTTTTTACATGGGAACAAAGGAACGAGACTTTTTCACACTTTTTTATGATTCCTGCATGCATAGAAAACGTAATCTACCATTTACAACTTCAGTTGCATTGTGGGCAAGTCATACATTTAACAAGGAAGGGGCAGCAATGAGCGCTTTAAATTTGATTAGATAAGATGTGAAAGCTGCACAATTTCGGAAAATTACCTGGGTACCCTTCTCTTGGTATGTAGTGTGAGTTTATGTTTTAGCTCGTGCTCGTTCTCTGTGTATAACTCGAGGATTGCATTTCGCAATGTTTTTCTTATGACATTTCACAATTTGGAATTGCTATAAATATTTCTAAAAATCTTGGTTTCAAATAGTATGGGCAACTCACAACCTTAAAATAAAACTACCTAGGCTTACAGTTACAGCGATTTAGTATCACTACAACTACAAGTACCCGGTTTATGTTGCAGTTCTGTTGTACAGAGAGTTGCATTAATTCACATACTAAAACGGTAAATTTCACGGTAAGTGTTAGGGAATTAAAATTAAGACATGCAAGCATTCGTTGCATTTTCTAGGAAAAAATATTAATTTGCTCCCCTAATACTATACAATGAGAAGACGGATCCGTGGAAATATTAATAAAAGCTTTTTCAAGCCTAAACGAAAACGTAATTTTATGTCTGCTCAACAAAAAAATATTTCTTTCTTGCAGTTGTGAGCAGATTTGTAGAGAAAACAATACTCACTTCCATAAAGATAAAAAATTACAGGCGCATTCATTCTGCTAGAAAAGGATGAAGTCAGCGTGCTTTTGTAACTGAGGTTTCCCTTTCATTCCAAAAAGGTACCTCGTAAAACACTCATAAAACCGAAAACTTCCTGCAGGGGCAGAAACAGTGACAAGTGCATAATTTTACACGTCCAGAAAAGTATTGTAACATTGGCCTGGACGGAAATGTGTTTTGGCTGTATAAAACATGAGGCATCGAGATTTGAAAGCGATTTAAAATGAGTGAGATGAAACATCCATGAAACTAGTCCTTTTGGATGTAGTGGAAAGGGGTTCAAAACTTCCAAAATATTATTACCGTTGTAGAAAAGCTGTTCAAATAGATGAGTTGGTCAAGATAAGGGTCCGTTTTATGATGATGCTACAACCAAACGGCATGTCGAATTTGGTGATTGAGCGAACAACTGATACTTCATGATTTAAGTTTCAAAATACATTTTATGTTGATTCAATCCAAGAAGGAAAAGTTTATGAGGATCAAAATATTCTTTTTGAGAGATTACATGTATCTAAGATTGATCCAATGCATAGTGATCCGTACCCAAAATACATGAGTTTATAAAGCGAACCAAAGGAATGAGACTTTTCAGACTTTTTGCGGTGGTCGTATACTAAGAAAATGCAGTCTCAATGTACAACCCCAGCTGCATTACGACGAAGTCACATATTCAGGAAGAATGGGGATGCAATGAGCTTATATAAGATGTGAAAGCTGCATAATTTCGTATAATTACCTGGGTACCTCTCTCTTGGCGCATAATGTGAGTAAAACGGTTTTTGCTCACGCTCGTTCTCTGTAAAATATATTACTGGACATATTTCTGCGTTCTTTTCTATACATTTCTCTCGGAGTGAATCACCTCAAGACATAGAATAAGCGGACGAGCTGTACTTACTCGACTAGTCGTTTAATCTTTTTGGATGGAGTTAGTGAGCTGTTGGTCTTGAATGCTGAATCATCTACAATTTGTCGTAACGTATTCTTGTACTATTTTCTTTACACGATCAATAGGAAATGAATTACTTATCATTCCGTAGACGATCATTCGTAATTTTGTAGACGACTGTTAGTTCTACTGACTGGAAAGCTGAGTGACTATTTTAACAAAAATGAGCTACAACGCAGTTCTCAGAAAACCGAATGGAGAAGTGGTCGGGAGAGTTTTACTTTCCAATTTGATCACCCTTCCAAGAAAATGGGAAGCAGTGCCGTAACTACACGGTCGCGAGGTGTCGCGACCGCGACAGGCCACCCCCGTCGGGGGATAAAAAAGCCACCCCCCATAACGTACCCTGGCCAAAAAATAGCCTAAGAATTGAAAATTTTCAAAATCACAAAAGTTTTTATTACAGTACACTTAACCCAGGGTGGCCGTTCATGTAGAAAATGACATCTCCCATTTTGGAAATTGATTTGCTCTTTGAAAATTTAATGTATTAATGTATTTCAATAGAACTTAGAAGTAATAACAAATTTTTTCTTTCTGCAATGCAAAAATATAACGGTATTATCATTCCAAGTCAACCATGTTATGCAAAAATGTGTTGAATGGGATAATTTAAGTATTATATGTAGGGAGGCTTTCATTTCAATTAGCTAGCAACAATGATAAAGTATCACCTCTTATGTGCTCCAATTCATAAGGAGATTTTGCACAACAGGAATAGGTCAAAACTTGCCTTATTATGCCTGTACGATTGCAGGCAGAAGAACGACCTTTCTCAAAACTCAAGACGATCAAAAATTAATTGCGCTTCCCAATGGGCCAAGAAAGTGATTTGAAATGCACTTTTATCAGTTGCCCACGAAGGGAGTTCCTTTAATTTCCTGGGTCATTAATTATTGAATTTTCTGAAGTAAAATCAAGAAAGTGTGTCGAGAAAGAAACGAAATGTCGAGAAAAATATTCTTTAAAACTGACATGAATTACATTATCTTAGTTAGTATCTGTCAAATTAAGTGCAATTAGATGCATAAACTTGCATTTTGTAATATTTTATAACCTAAAACTATCAATTATTAAGTGAGAACTACCTTGAAATTGTAACTGCATGTTTCAAAGTACTTTGGTCGTAGTACTAGGACTTTCAACGGCCACCCTCTGTTCTTGCTATAGGCCACCCTTTCTCTAGTTACGGTACTGTGGGGAAGTCATGTATGGAGAAAACTTTATTCCATAAGCACCGATTTAAAAACGCTCCTCTGCAAACAGCAAAGTTCCACTCTTCGTCTACACTGAGCCTCTGGAGCGACAGATTACTGTTAAATCGGAATATGTTGGTGGAGAGTTTGAGTTATCCGTTAGCAGAAATTTAACTGTGTCCCAACTGAGAAGCATGATAAAAGAAAAGATGAGGATGGAGGAAC
>LJIJ01005473.1:0-11795 GCA_001718145.1 Orchesella cincta
GAAAATAAATTTATATTTTTAATGATAGAAAGTAACATTTTAACTTCGTGTTTATTATTTTGTAAGCTCATAATTTGTTAGGCCAACTCATTTGAGACAAACATCTTTGTTCCACAAGGAAGAGAGGAATACAGTTCTGTTATTAGTGGTTGTGTTTTGAGGATTTTTCAAGTTTTCATCTTTTCAGTTATTGATTATGGTTTTAAAATGCACAAATGTGTAAAGCTGATGTTTTAATTAATAATTACGGCGTTCAACATAAACAATTGAAAATTTTCGATTTAATTTGTGACGAAATTCCCAAGGTCTCAGAAACGCATTAAAACTATGTAGTTTCGGTTAAATTACAGATTTTTAAATTTTAAACTAATTCAACTACATTTGAATTTACACCAGCAACTTGGCAGAGCTACTAATAGGTTAGAAAAATTAGGTTTTACTATAAAAATAAAATTTGGAATGATATAATTTGTGTTATGCATAAAAGCCAGGGAACTCGTCATAAACTACTACACATGTAACCCAAAAATGTGTTTTTAATTATTATTAATCCTAATATTGGAAAGAGGTTATGCAGGCGCCTTCCTTTTAGTCGCATAAATTATTTAATTGATTTGAACAGTGTGATTTTTTATTAAGAATAATAATTTAAAGTGGTATATATGTTGTACTTACTTACACGCGCTTACGGGCCTATCGCGTGTGCATTATTGATGAATGTTCATTTTTCATACAATAATTTAAGGTCGGCGGTCATTCAAAGTTACCTTGAAGAGACCATTTACACTTCTGCGAGCAAGTTTGTATGGGTAAATGTTTTCTTTGCTTCATATTAAATCATAACACTTTGCTGTGGTCATGCCGGAATATAAAATAAGTTCTACATCATGAAAAGCGTTGACTGTTTATGTCGCAAACGTTTTTTATTTATTTTGTATTCATTTTTTAACTGAGTTGTTTTGGGTAAGTTTTATGATGATATTGATATTAGTGCAATTTTATCTGTTTGTTGATCCTCAGGTCATTTACGTTCTCCTGAGTACAAAGTGCATCACAATTCGCAACCTCATTGAAAACTCTCCAGAGTTTTGTAATCATGTTGCTTTTGAATGTTTTGCATTCATTACTAACGTTGAAAAGAAGGGCAATATAATTTAGTTTGACAAGAGTTTTTTTAAGTCTTATTTCAAGTTGTGTAGTAGTTGTGTTATGAAAATGTCAGCTAAATGTGTTACATCAACTATTAATATATGTTAAAACATAAATGGCATGACTATTCCTTATCAGAAATACTATCCTATTTGTATAATAAAAAAGTCTCGTTTAAGAAACTTTGAGGCAGAATGGTGTTGAATTTGTGTATTAATTTATTTATGGTATTTAGGTTAGGTTTATTACTGACCATAAACTATTATTATAAATGTATAGATCTATATTCTCTATATTCCATTCTATAAAATAACTATTTCTTATGAATGTATACTGTACGAAAAATGATAATGAGGCTAATTCAAATAAAACAGAAGGTGAAACTATTTAAACCAAACACGACCAATTTCATCATCACGTAGACCGCATTCTCAATATCACTAATTAAAAAGAAAGAGAATAGCTGACAATGATATACACCGATGATGCGACTTTCCACTGTTTATGACTACATCCCGAATGCTGATGCGGTCATTCATGACTATAAATTATTTTAATTTATGATGAAAAAGTCTGCTTTGTAAAGATGCAATTGACATATTTTATTTTGTATGCATTTATTCATTTGGAATCAAACAAGGATACAAATACAGCTAGCTGGTTTCCAATTAAATTTTTAATTACCGGAAGAAACCGGTTCAATAGTAAAGTAAATTAAGTTATATGTAAGCAATAAAATGTGTAACAGTCATCATAGCAGAAACAATTAGCTTACAATTCAACATAGAGTTGATAAAAATAAAGTTAACAAATGTTTCCAATTTTTGTCAATTCCAAGTTAAATCGTCGAAGTAAATTATTGAAATAAATGTTTAAATAAAGTATGTTTAGACAGGCTACTGTTGCATAAGTTCTTTAGCACGGTGCTTGAACTCTGGATATTCAAAATCAAATCCACTCTCTAAAAACTCAATAGGGGACTGATCCCACTGATCCTTTTAATTTGGATTTGCACCGTTTTCCATTAGTTCCTTAATTATCTCAAACTGATTAGGAGTCTTCTTGCCTTGTAAAACGGTGTGTAGTGGTGTCTGTCCAAGGTTATCGGCAGCGTTCAACATCACTTCCCAGCGAAATGAGAAGCTGGACTGCAGCCAAATTCCTAGTTCCAGTGACAGCCCGATGGAGAGCAGTTTGTCCTATATTATTTCTAATCCTCCAGTCAGCTCCGAATGCAATCAAAGTCCTGAGAAAAGACTCATTGTGCCCCTTATCAATTGCATAAAATAGAACAGAGTCCCCGTCATTATTAACGGCGTTTAAATTCGCCCCATGAGTTTTCAATATTTGCAGTGTCTCGTTTGCCACAACAATCTCCCTTACTGCTGCGTGAAGAAGAGTAACATCACGATCATCCTTGCTTGTGAAGGAGTCTGTCTTGCCGACTGATGCCAGGTATTTTACTATCTCAGGAAATTCCGCTGGACAATCCGAAACAGCGAGGCGAAGAAATGTGTCACCTTCCTCACATTTGGTGTTTGAATCTGCGCCATGCGAAATCAACAAGCCAATTATTTTCATGAGAATTTGAGAGTCTTTGCGAATGTTGGGATCTTTAACCGCAAAATGGAGTGGAGTGTAGCCTTTGCTATCCCTTGCATTGACGTTCGCATTGTTGTCGACTAACATTGTAAGCATCTCCAACTGTAAATCATGGTGATGCTGAAAATCTTCCTGTTGCACATATTTATGAAGTAATGTCTCCTCGCCGTATTCCTCAGGAGTGTTTATAAATCCAGCTTGCTTTTGGAATACCACTTCCATATTCTTGCCTATTTGTCTAAAAGCTTCCGTCTTATTATCATGCACGGCAGAAATTGTCTCCATGTAAAAATCTTGTATCAAATTCTGTCGGTTTTCCAATTCAGATAACAGTGCAGGACGCTACTTGATAGTTAACAAGTACTCCACAATTGGGGGATCTCGGAACTGGATTGCTTGACGGAGTAACTTCAGTTTTTGGTTTTCATCCAAACTTTTAAAAATTTGGATGCCATTGACTTCATGTTCAATAACTCCCTTAACAACTTTTCTGATCTAATTACGTCTTCCAGCTTATCGTTCTTTCCATCCGCATTCATCCAGTCGAATTGTTTTGTTATTTCTGAAACTCTGTCTGCAGTTGTTGGTTTTGATGACTTGCTGAAGCAACATTCCACTGAATTTGTCCAGAAGCCCACCATTATCAGGTAGAACAAGTGAGTTGGGAATTTTTCCATTTTGCTGGAATTCAATGAATTTTTCAGAACAACGTGCGTTATAATTGAGCACTAAACACGAAGTGATAATAATTCTGGAAGAGCTGCTCCGTTTTCCTTCCTGTTGCATAAGTATCAACCAGTATAAATAAATGTTTTATTTCTCATTCATTATTATCACGATGTTGAGGTCATTCAAGTTGACTTGAAACAGACCATATTACGCTTGTGAACAATTTTATATCATTTAACGTTTTCTGGCTTTCATTTCACATTACTCATAACAGCTTTGCTATTCATTCCTATTCCACATCATGAAAAACGTGATGCTTTCGTCGCAAACGTTTTATTTTATCTTTTATTCAAGAAGAACAGAAAAGCAATTGTAAATTAGCAAAATATCCACGTTGTGCTTACTGAGCAGGTATTATACACGGGTGTACTTATGTCTCTTGTAATATAACTGACTTACCATTTTTTCATGAATTCATATAGTTTAGTTTGAACAAGACTTGTTTTTGTGTCTGGTTTCAAGTTGTGTAGGTTGGATTATTGTGTGATGAAAATGCCGACTAAATGTATTACATCAACTCAAAATATATGGGTGTTTATATCCAATTCGTGTGCAAGAAAGTTTGAGGTATGTTGAGCATGCGAGTATTAATTTATTTATAGTACGTTTATTACTGATCATAAAATATTATAATAAAAACATTGTACAAGATAATATACATATTCTATATTCCATTCTATAAAATAACTATAAAATTACGCATGTATACTGGTAAGAAGGATGGTGAGTTTAATTCAAATAAAAACATTTATTGAAATCAGCATCAAAGAGACAAACAAATGCAAAAAATGTGAATTTGTGTACTTCAAACAAAACACGATCAATTTCATCGTTACGTAGACCGAATTCCCAGTCATGACTAATTACAAAGAAAGAGAATAGCTGACGAAGATGTACGTGCAGTCGATGGTGACTTTTTCCGCTGATTATGACTACTTCCCGACTGCTGATGCGGTCATTCATGACTACAAACGACGGTTGAATTATGATTGCTATTCAGCAAATCTCGTCTGTCAATAAAGGATGTTTTGGCACATCTGATAATCTGACAGTGAACAATTAAAAATTTTCAGTATTTGAGAACCTATGGCTTCGTACTCTGTAGATCCTAAGCGAATTTTGTTGCTATTATTTCAAGATAGATTGGCGCATAGCATGATTAGTATAAATCTGGTTTTTGATACAATGACGGAATATGCTCAAGTAGTTGTGTTAATTTTAAATCGACCGATTAAGCATTTTATTGCGGAACAAAGTCTGTAAAAAAGCGAAAAATCTAAGGTTTTCTTTCTTCGTTTGCGTTTATTTAAAACCAATTTATTAATAATTGATTTTATCAGATTTTATTACACTAATTTTCTAAAGGGCAAATTGTATGAACATATGCACATATGTCCTGCAACATTTAGCATTGCAAAGTCTCCATCACATTTATGTTGAATTTGTAAATTATTTACAGCCACATGAACGGGACTGATGAACCCATGTGTAGCTATAACCTTGCAAGGGTCTCCCACATGTTTATTGCTATGTGTAGAAAAGATAAATGTAGTCTAGACATGCATGTCATAAATGTTCTGTCTGGTATGAAGCAAAAGGAATGCCAAGTGCATGGTCTTGCACGTGAGCATTCCTTACGTCTCTTTTCACGCTTCCGTATTCCAACATCTTTCGTAACTGTACTTTCTTTGTGTCTCCTCTTTACACTTTATTAATGCATCATGATAATTCAAAAATAGAGTCAATCCTTTTCCGGCATTTGAGGAAGAAACAACTATCTTTTTCTTCTTAAACTATTTTATTACACAACGTACCATGTAAGGATAATGTTCAAGCATTCACACAATTCAGAGCAGAACGCAAGCGAAACATCAAGGTAATAAGAAAACTTAACCATATTTTATTACTCACAAAACATTTCTGCCATATCCTGAAAATTTTAATTTGAGCGAATTATTACTTTTTCTTACAGCAGGAAAATGCATTTTCTTCAAACTTTTTCTCTACTCGTCTCCACATTCTTGATCAGCTCAGTGTCATCATATACCTAATTTGGTGGCCCATTCCCAAATGATTCTCCATACGATGTGCACTACCAATGGAATCAAATCGATTTCAACTTCCCAAACAACAACATTCGCAATCAATTTATAAGCAATGGTGGCTACATCCAACGAAACTGTGTTCCAACGACACTCAAAAGTGCTCAAAATCAGATTTTTGTCAGCGTCCCACGCTACTTTCCTGGCGTTCCATACACCCTTACTACCATCCCCTACAAATCAAATTACGTTGAGGGTTACGGACCAAAACAAGGACCCAAACTGACTCCTTTTCCGAGTGCTGAAATGAACCAGATTGGAAACTGCTCGGCGCTCCAGCTCGTCCAATTTGTGGAGATTGATGAATACAATAGGATGTGGATAGTTGATGTGGGAAGACTAGAAATATTCACCGATACACCGAGAAACCTCTGCCCTGCAAAAATAGTTGTGGTGGATTTAATGAACGGAAATAGGATGGAGAGGGTTTATGAGTTTCCGCATTCTATTGTTCCTCGTGATAGTAACGCCATTAGAGATACACAAATTGCGTTTACTTCGCGATACGATTGTTTTGCATACATTTCCAACATTAATCCAACACAAACGAGTGGACTGATCATCTACGATTTTAAAAATAATGATGCTTGGACTGCAGTTCATCCTTCCATGTTTGTTGACCCGGATAAACAAAATATAACAATTGAAGGTTTGTACTTTTTACAAAATATTGAGAAAATGAATTCCTTCATGATTGCTAAAAATATTTGTTAATTTTTATGCAGGTACAATTTTAGTAGCCCCGTTTGGAATCACTGGTTTAGGCTTGTCCCCAAGGTCTACCCAGTTTTCTACCCTCTACTTTTCCAAAGTCGCTGGCGACCGTCTTTACAGAGTTAACACGAATATCCTGAAAAATAAAGAGAAGCTCAAACAAAATCCAATGCTGAGCCATCCGACGTTGAAGATCTTGGTGTGAAACCAACGGACAAGCGGATGGAATGGCAATGGATCATCGTGGGCGACTATTCTTTAGCAGCTTGCCCCAATCATCAGTAAACTATGTAGACACTGCTGGAAATCCACCAAATTTAGCATCCTCAACCAAACGGCTTGTTGGAAACAGGAAAGATATGAAGTTCCCTGATAGTTTGGGATTTGATGGTATGGGATATTTACTTCTCTCCACGAATAGGTGGAATAGAGTTGCGAATGGATTGATTAACCCACAGGTAAATTATAGAATCATTCGATTAAAACGGATTCCGTGTCATATTTATCTTACTGAACAACTTATTAATAGAATGAGATTTTTTACAACTTTCAATTTTCAATAATAATTAAATAATAAACTCAAAAATGTTAATTTGATTGTAAAACCAAAACAGCTAAAAAGTTCACCACTTCAATCAATTGTATCAAAATTATGGCCAACAACATTTATTTTAACAATTTAATTTACGTGCCCTTTGAAACATAACACTGTATTCGTTGCCAGAACCACATTTATCTAAATTAGAAAACATTATTTGTTCTTACAGTTTCTGTTACAAAGCGTCTGTGCATTATGTAACGTTATGTGATTATTCAACCATTTCAGTTTTGTGCTTTTGCATAAAAAAAACTTTTAAATTTCGGACAGTATTTAACAAAGCGTTTGTAATTTTTTTTGCTCACTGAATGTTTCTGTTTTGACTTTGAGATTAACTCATTACACTCATAACTCGAATGATATCTAGGAAACTACTACGTCATCATTAAACAAAACTATGCATTTGAGAATGGCAAAAACAGCCATCATCAGACTGTAGTGTAATGTCGACAAACAAAACATGCCATTCATCATAAAAGGAAAATTGACGATTTTCAAAATGAAATCACTTACAATTGGACTTATTTTAAGTGGGCATTCCTCAAACTTCACTTAATAAGCTCATTTTATGCTTTTATAAGGTATTTGTTTGATTATCATATATTATAATACAGTTTTAAATGCCATTTGAAAAGTTTCTAAAGGGAACATGTTATGATTAACCAAAACGCTGAAGATGCATCAAATTCTTAAATATAATGACTTTCCGAAAAATTCGATGCATCCACATTGAATGTTGTTTTTGTAGCTAGTTTTGGTTTCACAATAACTTTTGCGTGTGGAAATGTAAAACTTGTGTGTTTGCAGTCGTAGTGTTTATTTATTATAAATTCACATTGAAATGCCAAAACTTTATTATTAGTAATTTAAACCTACGTTCATCATTACCCAAATAAGTATGAAACGGAACCAGTTTTTATCGAATGATTCTATAATTAACTTCCTGTGGGTTAATCAATCCATTCGCGGCACCAATTGGAAATCTATTTGTCGTGAAGAAGTAACTTGCCATAACCATCAAATGCAAAAGCATCTGGCCATTGCATATCTTTCGTTTTCTACAACGCGTTTTGGTTTGATGATGCCAAATTTGTCGGATTATCCAACAGTATTACAAAGTTAACGGATATTGGGGCAAGCTGCCAAAGAATAACCGTCCACGATTATCCATTGCCATTCCATCGCGCTTGTCCAATTGGCTTCACACCAAGGTCTTCAACGTCTGATGCTGTCAGTATTGGTTTTGTTTGAGGTATCTCTTTATTCTTCAGGATATCCGTCTTTATTCGGTATAAGGTGATCTCCTGCAAGTTTGGAAAAGTAGAGGGTGGAAACGAATGAATTTGGGGAAGGCCTAAGCCAGTGATTCCAAATGGGATTACAGCAGTTCCGCCTAAATAATATAAAAAATTATTTAATAGCAAGAAAATATAAGCAATTTAAAAAAAATGTGCCTATATGCAAAATAAACAAACTCATTTGGAATTAGGATTAGGAACATTTTTCTTCATTGTTTTTGTATTTAACAAAACTTTCAATTGTTTATATTTTGTTTGCTGGGATCAGGAAACATGGAAGGATGAACTGCAGTCCAAGCCTCATTATTACGGACGCGGACAAATATGCCTCTAAAAATGGGTATTCTTGTATGCAAATATGCTCTAAAAACCGGTAAAATATGATGTAAAAACATACAAAATAGCTATCAACTCTGACTTTAGGGGTGCTTAACCCAAAAAATTTAGGTTTATTTTATCTAGTACCCACTTGTCTGTGCTAATTTAAAAATTTAATATAAAAGTGCATATTTATATCTATTATTAGTTCAAAGACAAAAACATTTGATTAGATGATGCTAACTGCATAGCAGTTAAAAATTGTTAAAAGTTTTTTAGGCTTTTTGCAAGCTTAAACCCAAAAACCTCTTAAAATTTGATTTAAGCATACAATATGCCCTAAAAAAATGGCCAAATATATGAAAATATTGAAAATCTGCTGTAAAACCCAAATATGCAAAATATGCTCAAAAAACTTGGTCTCAATCGACTTGTTTTTTATGCATATTGTTCACATGCAAGACGACATATCTGTCAGTTTGCAAACAAAAGTATGTAAAATCATAACAATACCGGTCCGTACTCATTATAAAGGATTGCCCATAAGTTAAGGAACTGCATTAAAACTTACAATTACTCGGTCAGCTGTTGTCGCACTTTTAATTGAGTTAGTGTGTTAGAAAGCCCATATTCTTGTGGTATACATATGCAATTTGGTGTTTCAAATATGTCGGGTTCACGTTTAAGCCGAGTTTGAAGTCAACTGCTCGTGGATCGGGTTTTACATTGCTATTTTGACGTGATTACCTTTTACTCGAAATACCCTGGCATCATTTTCTGGAGAAAGGATGTTCCAAAACTACCTACAGTTACATAAAAAACGATGGAGAATCGGGTGAGGTTTTTTTGGAACAAATGTTTTCGTCCAGTGACCGTTGCGACCCCCAGAAATGTCCAGGATGTCTCGAAAGCATCCGCAAGACTCCAACTTTAGAAGTGAAGCAGTCAGCCAAGGCCATCGGAATTTCTCCAAAAACTTTGAGCCATATTGAAGCTCAGAAGTTGGGCTTCAAAGCCAGAACACAGAGAAGGCGTTTCAAATATATTAAAGACGAGAAAAATCGATTTCAACAAACTTCAAAGTTTTTACCGCGAAAACTGACGGAGAAAATTCTGGCTATTGCTGATGAGACGTACGTCTACCTGAATCCATCCCAAGTGCCGCCATGAAGGTTTTACAATAGCTCCAACCCTATAGAAGACTCCAGTGCTCAAAAGTAAAGGCTCCAGACTAAGTTTCGCAAGAAATCTTGATCTTTCAAACAATGGACGCATTGGGCCTTTGTCAAAACCCTACTCTTCAGAGGGCTCTATGACGGTAGATGTGTACATTCCGGAATGTCTCCAGCAGCGCTTCCATTCCTTTTTTGTGCTTATCATGAAGCCGAAAACTTGCTTTGCTGTCCGGGCTTAGCTTCTTCACAATAAGCAAAAACGACTCAGAAGTGCCAAAATGCCAAAAACATCGAATTTGGACCCTACGACAAGAACCCCCAAAACTTTCCCCAGGATCGAGAAATTGAATCTTTTTTTGCTATTTGCAAGAGTTGGTACTTGCAGCAAGAGGATGAACCAAAAAGTGTTCATAAATTCCAGCAGATTTGGCCAAAAATGTCGAAGGAAGTTGGAAAAACGTCCGAAAAAGCTCTAATGGAGCATGTTCAAAAATGATTCGCTCTACAGCTACCAAAGGGTTTGGAGGGCTCTTCCGGATATTAGTATGTAGCTTAGAAAATTGTCTATCTGTGTGCAAAAAATGAATTCAGAAAATCCATATTTATGGAAACTACAGCTAAATTACGCCAGTCCCTTAACTTATGGCAATCCTTATGTTGAAATTTTTTCAATGCTAAATCCTCTCTAGAATTTTTTTCAAATGCTAAATTCTCTTTAATGTGGCTTCAATGCTAAATCCTTTCTAAAATTTTTTTCCAATGCTAAATCCTTTCTACCATTTTTTTCCAATGCTAAATCCTTTCTACCATTTTTTTCCAATGCTAAATCCTTTCTACCATTTTTTTCCAATGCTAAATCTTTTTACATGTGGTTTTAATTCTAAATCCACTTACACGTGATTTTTCCAATGCTAAGTCCTTTCTAAAAAAAATTTCATTGCTAAATCCTCTTACATTTGATCTCAATGCTAAATCCTCTTACATGTGATTTTTCCAATGCTAAATCCATTTACATGGAAATCGTATGCTAAATCCATTTACATGGGAATCGTATGCTAAATCCAAGGGGGACAACATGTTCCCGGTAATGCTAAATCCAAAACAAATCATAGTATAGTATTATAAGTATATATATTTTAATTTCCTGCAAACTAATTTCGTTCGGTTTTCTGATTGATTATTTTTAAAGTAAACTATTAACTACTTCGTTTGAACGAAGCTCAATCTCAAACCATCTCTAATGACATATCTTCTGCTTTGCGCACCTTTCCAATGTTACGTTTACCAACGTTCACTCTACATTTAGTGAACAAAGATTTACTCCTTTTATAACTGCTAACTTTCAGGGCTGCCAGATTTTTGGGAACCCAAAGTAGTACACCAAGAAATACAATTTTCAACCAATAATTTTTACTACCAGAACCGGGATAAATGAGATTCCTGATAAAGCTAGGCAAAGTTTTAAACTATTTGGGTGATGTTGGGCATTTTAAGAGAGCCTTTTTTAAATTTGAGAGCAACTTTTAATATTCTGAGGGCGATTTTTTACAATTTGAAAGCAATTTATACTTTTTAGAGCTATTTGTCACATTTTTCAGCAATTTTTACATGTTTATAGAGATACGTTTACAGATCTTCCCCTTTTAGAGCAAATTTTACGTTAAAAACGATTAGAGTTTCAGAGCGAATATTGACAGTTTTAAAGCGACTGTTTACATTTTTAGAGCGACTTTGGACATTTTGAGAATGATTTTGTGAATTCGTTTGATAATTTCATGCTATTTTGGGCGATTCTTATGAAATTTAAGGTTACTGCTGCATATTTTGCAATTCAATGCTTAATTATGGCACATGAATGAGCCATTTGTGTGTCCATTTTCAAATCATTAGGATTCACATTTTCGGGTCAGAAAGACACACTTAGCTTTTGTTCCTTTTTCCTCCTTCCCTTCCTTTTCCTCCTTTTCTTCTCCTTTTATCCCCTAGGGAAGGAGAGGAAAAAGAGCGGAAGGAAGGGGATAGGGAGGGAAAGAGGAGAGGAAGGAAGCGAGGGAGGAAAAAGGAGGGCGAGGAAGGCGGAAGGGGAGGAAAAAGGAAGGGCGAAGGGACT
>LJIJ01005474.1:0-11783 GCA_001718145.1 Orchesella cincta
ATGCCAAACATTTAGGTTGTCAAACATGTACTACAGTTTCCCGATTTCTTATAGCCACTCACATCTTAGTTTGGCTATTTGAGCTGCGGTACCAAAACAAAACAACCATTCGCATTTCGAGAGCTTATTCGTGTTTTTGATTATTTATATTTGGGTAGGTATAGTGGCTAGTTTTCTTTGGGTGCCTGTATCTGTTGATTTTTGCAGAAAGTGGTTTACAATATACTCATGATAAACATGTAGACTATATACACTCGATCACTCAAGTTACAACTTCGCCCATCGTTCTAGAACATGGTGTGTTTATGCCCAATACAGATGAAAATCCGGTGATAAGATGGATTACCTGGTTTAATAATATCTTAGCTATTGTTTTCATAATGCGTACAAAAACGATAATGTGTTATATATGGGTCGCCCCCAAGAAAGTGATTCCGGTGTGTATTTTAAGCAAACTGTTGGCAGAACAATTTACAGTACTTACACAGTGTTAGACTTATCGTTTTTAATTTTCTTTAGCGCGTCGGAAAAATTCAAAAATGGTATCTAACAGCATAAACTTCAGATTTATGGGAGAAAACCATTTACTAAACTGTTCGGGGGGGTTTAAATCAGAGGGTTACTTCGTATCAATTGTAATAACTACTGCAAGACACCGCGTTTTTGGACTGGTTGTGTTGACCCCAGACTCAATACTTGAAACAAAATTTTAGAAATCCTTTGCTGGAGGCTAAACAGGCACAATGCAAAACTTAATAAGAATATCAACTGAGCAAATATTTTTAAAAGGCACATTTGGACTACCTGCCCACAAAAATATTCGCCAGTATGGGAAATGTATTCAAGATAAAAATTAAAGATTTTCGACAAATTGCAAAGAGCAAATTTTGTAACTTCTGCAACTCGCTGTAACATGTTGCAATTGTGTTATCAGAGGACAGATTTACAAAGTATTTTCGATACATTTAGAAAGCTAGACAATGGACCGGATAACATTTGAAAAGAGGGTCTACTGAAATACCGGTTGGTATAAGTTTTTATGGAACGTTCCATATGTTCTTGATCAAATCTTTAAGTAGAATACAAAGGGTTGGTCTTTCTAAAAATTTATCAATAGTTTTGTTAGTAAATTCGCATGTCTGATTTGACTCGAGGTTCATACTTGGCTACGTTGACAAAACAGGAATTACAGACGGAACGTCTTGGTCATTTTTCTTGTTTTTCTTCTTGGATGCAGTTGGTTTGTTTGGTGGTTTTGTCATTGAATGTCGTGGCAATTAAGGCGGGCACACACCAGTGCTTAGTATAGTGGGCCTTAGAGTGACAACAAATGTTCTTAATGTATTTAAAATCAGACGACTATTACTGTAGACAAGAAACACAATATAGAATAATACATATAGATTAGTTATCATGTGGAATTTAACTTTCAGTGTTAATTTTAACAAATACCCAGTTCAAAGAACCATAAAGTATTGAGATGAGTTAGTTGAAATTTTAAACAAAGAAGACCATCTTCATAGATCAGTTTTGGAAAATTCCAATGGCTTATTGGTTGGTGGCAATTTTATGACAGTTTTCAAGTATTTTATGTATTGGAAAACCAGTTTAACATTTTCTTTATGTACAATTAGTCTACTTCCACATTACTTTTGCACAGCACTGCTCGTAACCGTCGGATCAAACATGTATGTCCATTTGGTTTAGGACACATTAGATAAAATTTCTAAAATTTTATGTGCGTGTATTAATAGTTATAAAAGATTTTTTTTTTTTTTTCCAACATTTCTGACAAGTATTTTATAACATTATGCACATTGTTTGAAAACATTGGTACTTGCTTACTCCATAAAGTATTTGGAATAAGTATTTCTGGAGTATGACCGTTTTTTAGTTGATTTTATAGATAGTATTCCTCTTTCTAGATCTATGCCTTATTAGATTGCATGCGATAGAACAACAATTTATTATCACCTTGTTAAGGGTGTGGAGTGTGTAATTATTTGAAGTAGTCTTTTACAACGTACGTAATCATCATCTAAGTTTTCATTGCTTAGTCGAAAAATGTGCAGGCTTTTTTGTTCTTTTTGTGGTAATCTTTTGTTTTTGGTCATGTTTTGACATATAGTTTCCTGTTGATTCTACAATGGTTGAAACATGTTTGGCTTGTAGATTACGGCGATCAGAATGCATAGATTGGCAAGGATAATTGGCTCATTAAAATGAGGTCGGAATGCTTAGAAGGCGACTGCAAATGCTGACGGGTGTAGTTTAAAAACGTGTGTTAATGATGTCTTTTCAGCTGAGGCTTTCTCCTCGCTCACTCATTTCAATAATTAGACAAAAAATGAACTAAGTTACATTTTTTAAATCGGTATCATTAAACTTTTCGCCAACCGGCAACTGTAGACGGGAAACAATGAAATTATTTATTCAATGTTACAAAGTCAAAAACCGCTCAAATATTTTGATAGCCATTATTGATTTATTTGCTCAAATTGATCATGAGGGAGAAAACTTGAAACCACATTGCAAAGCTTATAAGGAAAGACTAATGTATTTAAATACAGGCTTCATTCCAACCGGAAAAAGACTTTCGTAAGGCGAAATTTTGTTGAATTTATCAATTCTGTAACTTACATACATGAGCCATTGTACATCAATCATAACCTGTTTGCTTATTAATCAAGAATATGAAAGTATTCATTGAGAAACGCTCGATTACATGCTCCGCTTAGAAGAATCCATTAGTAAATATTCCTTTCGGTCGTGTGTTCAAATTGCCGTATTTAACATGGCCCACATGCTTTTATCAACGCTTACAGAAAAATTTTTAATAGAAAATAATGCCTAGCCACTCGTTTTGAATCCATATTCATAAGCTATATTGTATAAGTCTTCTGAGATGCGTATTTGAAAATATTATTTGTGTTTATGGCCTAGTTGGCCTTTCCACGTCAATTCACTGTCAGGAATCTTTTCTTTGTTAAAACTACTCTAGACCACAACAACATCTTGGAAAGTGCACACGAACGTCTCATAGACGAAATGCTAATAGTCAATTAATATATTATTTTAAAGTATGTAAGCAAGGACTTGTATGCTAAAAATCTAAATTGTTTCAATACGTCGCATAACTTCAAAGCCCAAAGAATATTCACAGCATCTAGACGGTTATAAATAGTTAACATCAAAAATATATAACAAAAAATTGAAAGAACAGAAATTGTTAAAAAAAACTTATAGTTAAATTTACATCATTGCAATATTTGGACCAATTCTCTTTTGCGTTGATGGTGCATTTTTCACAGAGATAAATCACACGTCTACAATAAACCCGAGACCAACTCATTTAGTTTCCCTGGACTGCTACAAAAATCTTACCAGACGCCAGTTCTCAAGGCAAAGTTTTCCACGACTAAAGTCGAAAGCCAAATCGTTGGAGATGAGGTTTTTTGAAAACTTGAATGATATTTATATCCATTTCGGAGCTTTGTCAACATAACATTTCAAGAATCGATTTTGCCTTACTAAGCGCCTCGTGCTACGTCAAATTCGATTGCTACTGCCCAACCTAGAATGCATTTCCTCAATATCAAAACTCAAATGCGGCGAGCCCAAAATGCGAACCAGACAAATCTGGAGTGTACAACGTGCAACGCTTGACTTGATCGACTAGGAATCTAAACCGTGAATGTCCGAGTGGACAGTGGCAACAAGAGAAAACAACACGACAAAAAGTAAGAATAAGGACACAGTATCTCGACTGTAAAGACGAGTCGTAAATATATGACCAACCTCATTTGCCACAATATATGTGTAAACGACGGAGTAATATCTCCTCCACAGAACGCTCTAGTAAAGGACCAATAAGAAAAGATAATGTACCCATGGAAAAAATAACGTCGACTGGCCCATGTGTTACCTAGTCCTAACCAGCACGACATCAATACAACTTCCTACACGCATTAAAGTTCGTTTTGGCAAAGCCGACCTTAATACAACTTTCCTTGGCTTGCCACACCATAAGTGATGAGTACGGTACACAGGAAACGTATCGAGTTTCTTAATACTGAAGCAAAAATTTCAATTTATCTTTCTTGCGATTCTGTTCGCAATGTTCCGAAGATTCCAAACATGTTTCAGTTCTAAAAAAAAATTGATTTTGTTCAGGTATTAAAACTCGCTACGTTCCTGTGTAGGCCGTACTACACACTTAATTGGTTGGCAACAGGAAGTTGTAATTAGGGGCCTTGCCAGAATCTTAATGCAGTGTTACTTACAGCGAGAAAGTTGATCATTGCAATGTCGTGCTGTGTTTAAAATGACATATGGTAAACCATGGCCAGTCTGAACGTTATTCCAATTTTTTATCAATGGGTAACAAATTCTTTTTGGAATAACAGTTTAAACTATGAGCTGTTCTTACAGTTTTCTCCGTCGTTATCAACACATATATTGGTGCAAATGATGGTGGCATATATTTAACGACTCGCTTTCCAAGTCGAATACTGGTGGTATACCCCATGGTTTTAAACGCTCACGTTTTACCGTATACCCAAAATTGAATTTCTCTGGTAAAAGCGCAACTTCCACGTCGCACTTCCACGGTTTAGATTTCTTTAAGAACTCGGACATCTCAAGCGATGCACAAGGATTGTATCTACCTTCAAAGATTTGAAATATAGCATGGTTTAGCTATTTTGCAATGCTCGGAAGCATTGGTTTTTGTATAAAAAATTGAAGAAATGTTACAATAGAAGTATGGCAGTAGGCAAGTCGATTTTGACGTAGCATAACGGGTTGCTTTAGTAAAGGCAAATCGATTTCTTGGAAATTGTTATGTGAACAAAGCATTCTCGAAATGGATATAAATACTCATGCAAGTTTTCAATAACCTCACTCTCCACTGATTGGCTTTGACTTAGTCGTGAAAACTTGCCTTGAGAACTGGGTCTCGTATAGTTTTTGTAAGGAAGTCCAGGGACCTAAGAAATGAGTTGGATCTCGGGTATTGTACAGTGTGATTTACTCTGTGAAAAATGCACATCACCAAAAATAGATTGGTCAAAATATTCATGATGTAAATTTAAATAAAAGTTTATTTTTAACAAATTTCTGGTCTTCAATTTTTTGTTTATATATTTTTGAATGTTAGACTATGCAAACGGTTCTAGATGTGGTGAATGTTCTTTGAAGTTATGCGACGTATTGAAATAATTTAGATTTTTAGCCATGAAATCTTGCTTACATACTTTAAAAAAATAATTTAATTACTATTAGCATTTCGTTATGAGACGTTCGTGCGCAAAAACTTTCAGTGTTGGTGTGGGTCTAGAGTAAGTTTTAATCTAAAGAAAAGATTCCTGAAAGGATTGGACGTGGAAAGACAACTAGGCCATAACACAATATAATCAAATACCATCTCAGAACTTATACATAAGCTTATGAAATATGGATTCAAAACGAGTGGCTAGGCATTATTTTCTATTAAAAATTGTACTGTAAGCGTTGATAAAAGCATGATGGGCATGTTAAATACTGGGCACATTTTTGAACACACGACGAAAGGAATATTTACTAATGGATTTCTTCTAAGCGACATGTAATCGAGGCGTTCTATGAAATACTTTTCATATTCTTGATTTCATTAGAGCAAACATAGGTTATGATTGTATGTAAATTGCTCATGTATGCAAGTTACGAGAATTTATAAATTCAACAAAAATTAGCGTAGAAAGTCTTTTTCCGGTTGAATGTAAGCCTGTAATTTAAAAACATTAGGTCTTCCTTATAAGCTTTGGCAATGTGTGTTCATTTCTCCTCATGATCATTTTGAGCAAATAATCAATAATGGCTATCAAATATTGAGCGTTTGACTTTGTAACATTTGATAAATAATTCATTGTTTTCCGTCTAAGTTGCGGTTTGCGAAAAGTTTATGATACGATTTAAAATGTAACTTACTTCATTTTTGTCTACATTTTGAATTGAGTGAGCGAGGAGAAAGCCTCACATGAAAGGACATCATTAACACACGTTTTTAAACTACACCGTCAGCATTTGCAGTCGCCTTCTAAAGCATTCGACCTCATTTTATGCGCCATTACTTTGCCAATCTATGCATTCCTAATCCGTAATCTACAAGCCAAAAACATTTTCACCCATTGTAAATCAACAGGAAACTATATGTCAAAACATGCCAAAAAACAATAAGATTATCTCACAAAAAGAAAAAAAGCCTGCACATTTTTCGACTAATGCATGAAACTTTGATATGATTGATGTACGTTGTAAAAGACACTTCAAAAATTACAACTTAACTTAACAAGCGTGATATAAATTGTTTTCTATTCGCATGCAATCTAATAAGCATAGATGCTAGAAATGAGGATACTAATCTATAAAACAACTAAAAACGGTCATACTTCAGAAATACTTTATTCAAATACTTTTTATGGAGTATAGCAGTACCAAGTTTCAAAACAATTGTGCAGTAATGTTATGAAAATCTTGTTAAAATTTTGAAAAAATATTTTTATAACTATTTTACAACTTTATAACTATTAATACACGCACATAAATTTTAGATATTTATCTAATTGTCGTCCTAAAGCAAATGGTACATACATGTTTGATCGAAGGTACGAGCAGTGCTGTTGCAACAGTAATGTGGAGTGACCTATTGTACATAAAGAAAGGTTTAACTGGTCTTTCCATAAAATACTTGAAACTTCATAAATTGCACAACCATTGAGCATTGGAATTTTCAAACTATCTTATGAAGATGGTCTTCTCTGTTTAAAATTTCAAATAACTCATCTCATACGTTATGATTTTGTTGAACTGGGTATTTGTTGAAATTAAAAACTGGAAACGTAAATTCCAGATGATAGCTTAAAATTTCAAAAAATGGTACATCTTTCTACAGTAATTAGTCGTCTGATTTTTAATACATTTAAGAACATTTGTTGTCATTCTGAAGGCCCACTTACAAGCACTGGTTGTTGCCCGCTTAATTGTTCCACGCATTTCAATGACAAACCACAACAAACCAACTGCATGTCCAAGAAGAAAAACAAGAAAAATGACCAAGACGTTTCCGTCTATTCCTGGTTTTGTCAACGTAGCCAAGTATGAACCTCGAGTCAAATCAGACATGCGATTTACTAACAAACTATTGATAAATTTTAGAAGACCAGAATTTTGTATTCTACTTAAAGATTTGATCAGAACATATGGTACGTTACCATAAAAACTTAAACCATACGGTATTTCCAGTAAGACCTCTTTTCCAAATGTTATCCGGTCATTGTCTAGCTTTCTAAATGTATCAAAATACTTTTGTAAATCTGCCTCTGATAGCACAATGCAACATTGTTACAGCGTTGCAGAAGTCTCACAAAATTTGCATTTGCAATTTGTTGTATCTTTTAATTTTTTTCTTGAATACATTTCCATACTGTGGAATATCATTGTGGCAGGTAGGTTCAAATTGCCTTTTAAAATATTTGCTCAGTTGTGTATTTTTATTAAGTTTTGTATTTGTGCTTGTTTATCCTCCGTAGTAAAGGGTTCTAAATTTTTTTCAGTATTATTGCTGGGGTCAGCCAACCAGTCCAAAAAGGCGGTCTCTGCTGCAGATATTACATTGGATACAAAGTAACCCTCTGATTTACCCCCCGAACAGTTTAGTAAATGGTTTTTCCATAAATCTGAAGTTTTTGCTGTAGATACCATTTTTTGAATTTTTCCGACGCGCTTAAAGAAAATTTATAACGAAAATCGACACTTGTAAGTACTGTAAATTTTTCTGCCAACAGTTGCTTAAAATACCAAAGAGGAATCAGCTTTCTTGGGGCGACCATATTATACACATTATCATTTTTGTACGCATTACTGAAAACAATAGCTAAGAGTATTATTAAACCAGTAATCCATCTTAGTGCACCGATTTTCATCTGTTTGGCAGTAAAAGCACCACCTTGTTCTAAAAGAACGAATATAGGAGCAAGAAAGGTTTGTAACTTGAGTGATTCGAGCAGTGTAGCTTTAGTTAACATAGTATTATCATGAATCATATTGTAAATACTTTCTGCCAAAATCAATATTA
This sequence comes from Orchesella cincta, assembly GCA_001718145.1. Taxonomy (NCBI): domain Eukaryota; kingdom Metazoa; phylum Arthropoda; class Collembola; order Entomobryomorpha; family Orchesellidae; genus Orchesella; species Orchesella cincta. The sequence goes on from LJIJ01005474.1 coordinate 8,114, forward strand.
CAGGAACCACCCCAAAGAAAACTACCACTATACCTAGCCAAATATAATGGTCAAAACACGAATAGCTCTCGAAATGCGAAAGGTGTTTCGTTTTGGTACCGCAGCTCAAAAAGCCAAACCTAAGATGTGAGTTGGCTAAAGAAATGGGGAACTGTAGTAATTTTGACAACCATATGTTGGCATCGTTGTGAGTTAAAGCAGGAGAATAAGAATAAACAATTTGTAAATCCATTCTTTGTTTGTAGTTGTCCAACAAATTTACAACAACTAAGCTTTTTCCGCTACAGCTTACAATATCCATTGAAAAGCCAGAGTCCCGCCAGCGAGTAATTCTTCAAAACAGTGAGCCACATATTTAGAACAAAGCGAGCAAATACTGTTTGAGTTTTTACATGTCTAGAACCTTTACTGTGATGATGTTTGTAAAACAAAGTAAATTTTTTTAAGAATTCTGAAAACGTTTGGAGATTCGGAGATACGACGAATGCAGAAGATCAATTAATTTTGGTTCAGTATTAAAACTCACTAAGTTCCTGTGTAGGCCGTACTACACACTTGTTGGTTGGTATCCAGGATGTTGTAATAAAGCTTGCCACGAATCTTTAATGCATTGTTACTTACAGCAAAAGTTGTCATGGCAATGTACGTGCTGTGTAAAATGACAGATGGTAAACATATCCGACGTGAAAGAAAATCGAACTTCTTAGCCATTGTAACTATTTTGTTGGAAAAGCAGTTTAAACTATGAGCGGTTCCTACAGTTTTCTCCGTCGTTATCAGGACATGTATTGGTGCAAATGATTGTGGCATATTTTGAACGACTCGTATGGCTAAGTTGAATACCGGTGGGATATTCCATAAACCAGTAAACTGTGGACTTTTTATCGAATACTTAAAGTTGTATTTCTTTGGTAAAAGCGCAACTTCTACTTCGCACTTCCACGGTTTAGATTTTATTAAGAACTCGGACATCTCAAGCGTTGCACAAGGATGTGATCTACTGTCAAACAGGTTCGAAATATAGCATGGTTTAAGTATTTTGCAATGCTCAGAAGAATTTGTTTTTGTGGAAAATATTGAAGAAATTGTTACAATATAATTACGGCAATGGGCAAGTCGAATTTGACGTAGCATAACGGGTGCTTTAGTAAAAGGCAAATCGATTTCTTGGAAATTTGTTATGTGAACAAAGCATTTTTGAAATGGATATAAATAGTCATGCAAGTTTTCAATAACCTCACTCTCCACTGATTGGCTTTGGACTTTAGTCGTGAAAACTTTGCTTGAGAAACTGGGTCTCGTAAGGGTTCTTCGCAAGGAAGATTCCAGGGACCTACCAGAAAGGAGTTGGGCTCTACGGAGCTTGTACAGTGTGATTTACTCTGTGGAAAAATGCACAACACCAAAAACAGATTGGTCAGAATATTCATGATGTAAATTTCAGTGAAAGTTTATTTAAAACAAATTTTTGCTCTTTTATTTTTGCTTTGTTTTGGTATTCTCGAATGCTGAACTATGCAAACCGAAGAGTTCTAGATATGGTGAGTGTTTCGAATGATTTGAAGTTATGCGAGGTATTGAGACAATTTAGATTTTTAGCCATGGAATCTTGCTTACATACTTTTAAATAATTATTTATTTACTAATAGCATTTTGTTATGAGACGTTCGTGTTCAATACTTGGCGAAGAGGGTGTAGACAGCTAACAAGGTAAGTAACTTGAAGTGTCAGAAAGAGTTCAGAGCAGGGAAATAACTGATTTCTAGGGTAGTTTGACACGCCTAAACACGATGCTGTATTCCGTTTTGTGTAAAACTTAACTTTTGAATTTACACAAATGGTTATTCGTGTAAATCATTCACTGACCATTGGGTTTAGCATGACAAATAACCATTCGTCGTTAAATTACCAAAGTTGCCGTTGTTTAACAGAAAACTAAATACAGCATCGTACAGTCAGCGTACCAAACTCCTAGAATACTATTTCACTGTCCTAAAACGTCTGCCTAACGTACTTCAGGTACGTTCGGCCTCTGGAGACAAAATAGGAACAGAAAACCAAATAAAGTTTTAATCCGAAGAAAAAGCTTCCTGACAAGGATTGGACGTTGGAAAGACAACTAGGCCATAACATAAGAAATGTTTTCAAATTCCACCCTAAAGCTAATACATAAGCTGATTAAATATGAATTCAAAGCGAGGGGCTAGGCATGATCTTCTATTAAAAATTGTGCTGTAACCGTTTGATAAGAGCGTAATGTGCATGTTGAATACTAGGCAAATTTTTGAACACGCGATCGGACGGATTATGTACTAATTAATTTCTTCCAAAGCAAGCATGTCACATCGGGCGACGTTCCAGGAATACTTTTATATTCTTCGCATTTCATTCACGAGCCAACATACGTTATGTGTATGTAATTGCTCATGTATGCAAGTTACGAGAATTTATAAATTCAACAAAAATTAGCGTAGAAAGAGTCTTTTTCCTATGGGAATGTAAATAGGAATGAAGCGTAAAAATCGATATGTACGGATCGAGAAATTTTTAAGGTATGGTTTGGAAAGAGAAAACCTAAAACATGGAAGAGGTCCTTTGATGACTGTCAGACACCGGACCGGGTATTACGGTTTGGTCAAAAAACATTTAGTATTTCCTTATAAACTTTGGAAATTTATGTTCATTTCCCCTCCCGAAAATTTGAGCAAATAATCAATAATGGCTATCAAATTAAATTAAACCATGAGCAGTTGACTTTGCAAAATTTCATATATTTTTCATTGTTGCTTCGACATAGTTGCAATTGAGAAAAAAATTATGATATGATTAAGAATGTAGCTTACTTCATTTTGTCTACATTTTGAATTGAGTGAGGGAGAGAAAGCCTCACATGAAAGGTCATCTTTTACAACACGTTTTTTAACTACGCAGGCCTTCTAAAAGCATTCAACCTCATTTCACAAGCCATTACCGTTGCACTCTATGCATTTCTACCCGAAATTCACAAGCCAAAACATCCTCACTCATTATAAATCAACAGGAAACTATATGTCAAAACATACCAAGAAAACAAGTAGATTATATTCACAAAAAAAGCCTGCACATTTTCGACTCATGCATGAAGCCCATGCAATGCATGAAAAAACCTTTGTAAACTTGATATGATTGATGTGCGTTGTAAAAGCCCAACAAAATCTCATCAAGGACACTTGACTCACAGCGAGCTGTCTATTTTTACGTGCGTACCTATCCATATTATTCAGAAGCACCCCAAACCCAAGCCGAATCATGTGCGTCACGTCACTCGCTATATTCTTGCTATGCTCCACTCCACACAGATGATTTTTACTCAACAAAAACAAACATTTCAACTCAAGCAGGCAAGCAAAAGAGTCTGTTTTACGAATTGGCTTTTCCTCTATTTTTCTAACCTTTTGTTGTGATTTTTAATCTATTTTTAAACCCATAAAGTTAAATAAACATTGGCAGCCAGTTGTGAGAATTTCACAGAGGATAAAAATATAATAGTTTGAGTGGCAAATATTTGAAGAGTGAGTTAGTTTTGTGTCATGACCTGAAGAGTACAAAGGATGAACTCAGTGCCCCTCAGTGGCCCAACGCAAGATTTACCGGTGGGGAAGGATGTCAGGCAAAGAAATTTTGAGCCTTG
>LJIJ01005475.1:0-11781 GCA_001718145.1 Orchesella cincta
TTTCGGATTGGAACCTCCTTGGGTGAAGATATGGATAAAATTCGCTTAACCAAAGAGCTTTTCATGTGTTACCAAGTTAAGGGAAGCCACACTAAGTAGATCACTGTTCATTACTATATTCAGCCAATTCCAAAACTATTTCCGGCAAACATTCTAATAATTTAGTGTACACACGTACAACTATGTATAGTTAGTTAGTTAGTTAGTTTTATTGCATGAAGAGGGCCACGCCCACACACAAGTTGATTGCACGAATTCATATTTACATGAAGTACGAATAGGGAAATAATAAATATATATGAATAAATTAATAATAAATAATAATAATATATTATAAAAATGTATATGAATCGCGAGGAGAGTTGAGGGGTTGTTGGGGGTCCTTATATTCACTTATTCCGGGTGTGAACTGCGTTCGCGGAGGGCACTACGGATGAAAAAGGCAGATTGAGTGTATGTCATCTGGATTTTTGTACTGGAAAATTTTGTGGAAGAATCGTCTAGTCAGAGTGCTGGTGGTGGATTGCTTATGCTGGCCAGAGCTTGCCGGTGGGAATCGTATATGTTACATTTGCAGAAAACATGGAATAAGTCATCATTATCCTTCTGGTTGCATATCGTACAGTATTTCGTAGGGTTGAACGAAGTTTTACTGCGGTCAACATATAGGCTCAGGAGGTTCAAGCGGTCTGGATGAAGTCGAAGCTGTGCAAATATTCGTTTCTTGTGGAAGGAGATTGGGTAGCTTAGATACCTTTCCTCCCTAAAGTTAAGCTTCATCCTTCCATAAAGGGAGCTAAAACCAGAGTTATCTTGGTCCAATCTCTCAGTATCGGACATCAGCATATTGTTTCTTGCACCAAGCCAGGCATATCCTATGGCTGCTTCTTTGTTCTCGTTGACAAGGTCAAGAATGTCAACTTTATCCTGAACCTCGCATTTCTCAAGAAGGCTCTGCAATCGTTGTAACCACGTTGGACAGCTTTTCTTAAATGGGAGTATTGCCAGTTCTTCTAGGCAGATTCTTGGGGTCCTTGACGACGGTAGTTTTGATACCTTGACCCACCAGCGTAAGGCTCTGACCAGGACGTTGAAATGATGTGCTTGACTCCCGTTTCTAATCGCAGCATATAACCCGGCGTGTATTGGGGAAGCGTGAGGAGGCGTTTGAGAAAGTTCAGCTGAATTCTTTCTAAGTCTTCGACAAATTCAAGGGACCATATCTCGCCTGCGTATAGTGGGATCGAGAGCAGAAGTGCGTCAAGTAGCTTTGTGACCACGTCCCAGTCATGGGTTCGGCCTCTGAGAATTACGGAGACTATTGAGCCAGTTGCGTTTGCGCATTTTACTCTAACGGCTGAGAGGTGCTTGTGGAATTTGCCGCAGCAGCAAAAAGTGATTCCAAGATACGTGAATTCTTTTACTACTTCTACTGGCTCTTCCTGATACACGAAGTTATGCTGTGTGGGCGCTTTGGGATGACAGTGATAAAAAATAAGGATCTTGGTCTTTGAAACGTTGACCGTTAGTCCTTTTCGTCGCAGTATTTAGCAAGGCGGTCAAGTTTCAGCTGTAGGTTGGGAGGCGAGTCAGCAAGAATGACAAGGTCATCAGCGTAAGCTAGTAAATGGATTGTGGTCTTATGGTTGACATTAAAGCCTCGAATACCTTGTACTTGCAGTTCATTGAAGATGTCTTCTATATCACTGATAAGCAGTGCAAAGAAGATGGGGCTTGTTAATTCTCCTTGGAGGACTCCTTCTGCGACATCAAACCGTTTACTCGGACCAGTGTTCGTTCTCACGCGCATTGTTGCCTTACTGTACAAGTCTCTAAATATTCGAATGTATTTAGCGCTAACTCCCACCGCATTTAGCCGGTTCCACAGTTTTTTATGATCTATCGAGTCAAACGCCCTAGCAAAGTCAACAAAGAGGAGGTGTAGTTTTCTTTTTTTCAGTTTTCGCTTAGAGATTTGACGAATGGCTTCCAGTGTGAAGATATGATCTACACAACCCCTCTCTTTGCGGAACCCTGCTTGAGATTCTGGGAGCACGCCGCTACTCTCTGCCCACACTTCTAGACGCATTAGCATAATGCTCGTAAAAAGTTTCAGGATTGTGTTGATAAGCGAGATACCGCGGTAATTTCTGGGATCATTTGGGTCGCCCTTCTTGTACAGCATGACAACTTCTATGTCAATCAGATCCTCGGGGATACATTCTTCTGCCTGTATACGATTGAACAGGGACTTAATCACTTTAATCCACGGTGCAGGAAGGCTTTGAGGAACTCATTTCTTATGCCTTCTAATCCTGGACTCTTGTTTAGCTTTAGCCTTTTAATCGCTGCGTAAATCTCATGTGTATATATCAGGATCAAGCTTGGGATCAGAGACGCCGTGGTAGGTAGTGTTATCAATGGATCTTACAGGAAGTACATCAGTGTAAAAGGATTCCCATTTTGGCTTCTCAATTGGACATTCATTGCGCGTTGAGCCTCTTAGTAGCTTCACAGTAGACCAGAAGTCTTTTGGGTTGGCAGCTGCGGACATTTTATTTTGGATGGCTTCATAGTAAGCCATTTTCTTTTGCATTACAATTTCATAGTTTTCTCTTGCTTGTGCGCAGGCTTTCCGACGCTCTTCAGTGTATCTGTGTTTCTTGCATTTTCGTTTTGCACGCCGTAAGCTTTTTTTGCATCCTTGCAGTCACTGTCAAACCATGGGGGTTGCATGTGGGGACCTTTTTACCAGGACGATAACTGTACATCATATTCGCGGCACTCGCGGCATTAAATATGGACCTGGTCAACTGGTTGTACAGGTCGCTAACCCCTACGTCTGCCAGTGGTTCTGTGACGGTGTTAGCAAGATGGGTTTTGAATGCCTCTACGTTCTCTGGTAACCATCGTAGTTTTTGAATTCTTTCTTGCGAGCAGCTTGTCGGTGGCAGAATATTTTCGTGGTTGAAGGTCGGCCAATCGAGGAGAACAGCAGTGGGTTGGTGATCTGAGGAGCTGATTTCTTCTATTGCAAAGTCTCTGAATGATGGAAGGAACTTGAATGGTATCCAAAATAGTCGACGACGCTGCAAGCGTCATTTCTCATGAAAGTGTACTCTCCTTCGGAGTCCGATGTGCTGCATCCGTTCAGTGGGAGAAGTCCTAGTTCACAGAAGCTCTTTGTTAGGCTTTGCCGCGGGGTTTCTAGTGAAATCGCGGGATTTTCTGGGGTGTAGAATTCCGAGGTCGCTGTTTGGCCATAGGATATTGTCGTTGTATTTGCTATTCTAGCGTTAAAATCCCCTCCAACCAAAACGTTGTCGCCTAAATTGAAGGCGTACAGCTCAAGAGACTCCGCAAAGTCTGAGATTAGGCTATTATATGTTGGCTGTGGGGGGATGTATGTACAAGCAACCGTTATAATTCCACCGTTGTGGTCCACTAATTTGCTGATTATCCAATGATTGCATGCGTCCAGCGTCTCTGCATGCCTAAATTTATCTTTGTCGTACAATAGTATTATGCCACCTTTGCTCCGCCCTGCTTTCTTGTCCCTTGTGGACGGTATAGATATAATGTTGTAATTGTTGAGAAACTTTGGCAATGTCCTAATATCGTATTCTATCCAAGTCTCAGTAAGTCCTATTATGGACGCAGAAGTTATAATTGATTTCTCGTTTTCATCCAGGTCGAAAGGTTCTTGAAACCGTGACAATTCCAAAGAGGCTTTTAATTGCCTGGATGGTAATAGTTTGGGGATTATCACTTTCGTTACTTGAGTGAAGTATTTGGGGATTGTGCTATATACAGATTTTGCGTAGAATGTGCGTGTGTGAGCCGGCCACCTTCCTATGCGAAAGGATCGGATTCCATTTCTTCGTTGTCATCATTGTGATACTGGAAATATGTCCAGTGACGTTCTGCTCCTTCTATCACAATGCTATAATTTTTCCAAAGGAACTTGACCTTTTCTCCTCTCCCCTCTGCTTTCTTTGCCTCATCTCTGAGGATCTTGCGCACTCTGCGGACTTCTCGTGGATAGTCTGGCCCGATAAAAATCCCAGGGTTGTCTTTCTGTTGTTTGTGAGTACGAGGAACCGATCGTCTTGGGATACGAAGTATGCCAGTATTGGGCGTGGCTTTCCGTTTAACGGATCCCGGCCTAGCCTTCTTGCCGATTGGCACACCTTCGTGAGTTTGAGTTGATCTCTTATAATGGCGTTCACCCTCATGGCCGAGGTCTCATTTGTGTCACCGGCAGCTTCCGGAACTCCATTTATAATTAGGGTGTTCTTGTTCGCATTTTCTTCCAATCGCAGGATCCTATCATTTGCCTCTGCTAGGCCTACTTGTGTCTCCTTAAGTTCCGCTTTTGTCTGGCTAAGTGTCGCCTTCAGACCTTGGTTTTCTTGCTTAAGCTCCTCTATCTGACCTTGCAGGACTGCCTGGTTCTCCGTGATTGTATTGCGCAGATCACCAATGTCCTCTGACAGCTGTTTGTGTAATGCCTTGTTTTCGTTCGCATTATCGTTGAACAGCTTCTTCATATATGCTTTCATGTCCAGTTCCTCTTCGTCTTTGCTTAACGGGGACCTACATTTTCTTTTGTGTGCATTTTCCTCAGCTGATTTGCCGGTTTCGAAGTTCTGTACTATTTGGGGGACTGTAGGGGTTCGGGTTCTCTCATTGTCTCTCATTGACATTGTTGCTGCTTTAATGCCTTCTCATTGGAAATCTGGTACTGTGTTAGAGGTTCCAGCACTTGGTCATCATATGACTGTTTGCTCAGGGGGGTTATCATACACTTCGGTGTGTCACCAGCACTTAGTCATCATATGACTGTGTGCTCTGTGTGTTATCATACACTTCGGTGTGTCACCAGTACTTAGTCATCAAATGACTGTGTACTCAGGTACACTACACAGTGTACAGGGGTCCTCATACACTACAGTATGATTTACGCACAGTTCATCACATGAACTATTTGTGCTTAACAGGTATCGAAAAGACTTGTACTAGATCATCATATGAACTGTTGTACACAAGGTCTTATATGCTACAGTATATATGCAGCACAGTTCATCATATGAACTATTTGTGCTTAACAGGTATCGAAAAGACTTGTACTAGATCATCATATGAACTGTTGTACACAAGGTCTTATATGCTACAGTATATATACAGCACAGTTCATCATATGAACTATTTGTGCATCTGTATGCGAACTTGGGTATGCTCCTTGAGATATTTGTTCAAAAAGGTCCAGCGAGATGATTTAGTTTAAGTATGCATGAGAAATCTTCCTGGTCGTGTATGAGGTTTGTCTTTTGGCTTTCTGTATTTTAACGTACCTTTGGTAGAGATATCCACATATAATGTAGGTCACTCAACATCCCAGTCTGGAGTCATGTAAAAAGATGACAGTGATACCTTTCCACATATTACTCATTTGCATATGTCAAATTCCGCCTTGTGGACCGTGTGTGTAAAAGTGACAATGGTCACACTAACACACACTAAAAACTGCAATTAAAACTAACTCACTCACTGCACTAATTAGCAAAATAGCCTATCGTGATCCCCGTAAAAAACTGGTTCAGTGGAACCAGAATAGCGCTTCTGCATGCACTTTTAACCCCGAAAAAATAAGCCTAAACGGGACCTTCAGGTAACGCGTCTATCCTACACAGACTCCAACCACTCTCTCCTTACAACTATGTATATATGCTATACCTGTGTAAGTATTTATACAAAATATGACTTTCTTTGCATAATTAATCGTGGCAGTTTAAATGTTGTATATATATTTAAAGACAACAGCGTCCCATGAAAAAGATCCAAACTAGTAAATAGCAAAAAGGTTGCCTTCGTTGAAAAACGAAACGGTCACATGCCACAATGTCGTAGGATGGCTGATTTGACGACAAAGACAAAAAAGAGCTAAAACAAAATTGAAATTACAACACTTTGTAATTTAACTTTTAACAAGGGTTTCCGGTGTAAAATATTGTGAGGATTCTGATGCAGCTGTTGAATTCCCTAAAAAATATTGTAATTTTGACATAGGCCTTGGTTTATGCCCGAAGACCTTTAGTTGGAGGCACTTTTTTCATAAAAGTTTTGCTGTGAACATTAAACGCGCGTGCACCGCTTATCCAAAGCCATTCCATTGGGCTTGACAGTTGTAGCTAGAGAATGGCTATTTCAGTTATGCGGTATCTTCACGCAGGGCTTCAGAATTTGGACCTGAATCTTGCAGAAATGTCAACTCGCTCAAGTGCTTCAAGAGTTAAAATCTGAAAACGCCTACAATTGTTGGTTTTATCCATTTGTAATGATTCCATTATATTTATTTTCATTACACAAAGCAAATTACGCACTGGTTTAGCTATTTTTAGGCATAAACAAAAGGTGATACTTGATCGAATAGCATTTCTGCAAGATTCAGGTCCAAATTCTGAAGCCTTGCGTTACTGCATAACTGAAATAGCCATTCTCTAGCTACAACTGTCAAGCCCAATGGACTGGCTTTGGATAAGCGGTGCACGCGCGTTTAATGTTCACAGCAAAACTTTTATGAAAAAAGTGCCTCAAATTGAAGGTCTTTGGACATAAACCAAGGCCTATGTCAAAACTACAATATTTTTTAGGGAATTCGACAGCTGTATTAGAATCCTCACAATATTTTACACCGGAAACCCTTGTTAAAAGTTAAATTACAAAGTGTTGTAATTTCAATTTTGTTTTAGCTCTTTTTGGCCTTTGTCGTTAAATCAGCCATCCTACGACATTGTGGCATGCCAAAGAACTAAATAAATGCTTTCTCAATTAGAGTTTGCATTTGGTTGACTCCTGTTTTGTCGGCCGCAGAAAATGTAAAACCAATCAATATATTATCATATCAATTTGAAAACAGTAAATACTGATATCATATATATAAATATTAGTGGAGGTTCAGTAATAACTGAATTAAGCTTTGTAAAAGCAAATCAAGATACATACAAGCCATTTCATTTTGCTAATATAAACTAACTCTGACCTGTGTGTGGTTTCAAGTACTCTAATGAATACGAAATAGGAAGTGGCAAAATGAAAATATAACAATTGTAAGCTTATTACATTTTATTATAAAAAACAAAGCCACCCAATACAATACAAGCGGTAATGTAGAATTGATGACACTTGCTGGGACAATCCAATAAATTGTAATTGGCATAAACCCAACAAATAATTATGATCCACGTCATTTTCGGTGGCCGACAAACAGGAGTCAACCGAATGCAAACTCTAATTTAGAAAGCATTTATTTAGTTCTTTGGCATGTGACCGTTTCGTTTTTCAACGAAAGCAACCTTTTTGCTATTTACTAGTTATGCATATGGTTCACATGCCAAATGACATATCTGTCAGTTTACGAACAAAAGGTATACAAAATCATAAAGTTCCAGACCCTATTCATCACTATATTTACATACATATTTTGGTCATTTTCACTACATAGAATGAACAACTCCAATTATGTCAAGTATATCCCCTATCTTGAAGAATGTTGAACGTTATAAGCTTCATAACCCATCAAAAAAGTATTCAGTTTTTGTGGACTAGATTAGAACTGAGTTTTGCATACACAAAAATCAAAATTGGAAAAATTGGTTTTCTCGTGGGAAGCAATTTTATCAAAATTTAGACCTCAAACACAAATCCTTTCGCTCCAGATAGGTAGGTACACGACTAACATGCAACTTGCTATTCTGTCGTTTTATTTATCCACACGTAAATTTTATTCTCATAACTCTCAAAGGAATTGACAAAAGCTTTTTCTGTCCTACAACGCTCAACAAATATGAAATCCATTCTTTTGGAAAAATAAATAAAGCGAATACTTTTACAATTAAAAACCCTTCCGGTTACTTAAAGGTGAACATAGCAGCTTTCTATGTTGACATGCAAGCCACGCGCCAATATTTTAATCTTTCGTCGCCATCAATCCTTCCTGTTATGCTTGATTTTGTCTAGCAAACCGGATATTACGTCTACTGGCCTACTTACCTAAAATGACCATGGAGTGAGCTGCCTGAACAAGTAAAAGTTACTAACTCATCGTCTGCTTTTATTTTACAAGTAGAAAGCCATGTAAAATGAACAGTCGTCTTTCTTCTAGAAATTTAAACTACTCATCCATGGTTATTTTTGTTGCCAACCGGATATTGACTTATTGATTTTGTAATTCCAACGCTAAAATATGACGTGTTCGAATTTGCGAAACTGAGGAAATGACGAGACATCGAAGAAGTGTAGGCTTGAACACACTCAGTTTGAATTTGCACCTGAGGACGTCTGCTCAATTTATATGAAACACTGAATTCCCATGTTTTAAAAAATTTCCCTTTAAATTTGTCTACCACTATTGTGTTTCTTATACCGCTTTTCAGTTTTAAGCATTCCAAGTGTGAGTGAATACATATATTACATTTTAACACTTCTTGCAACACTAAAAACATGACGGGTCACAGTTTTGAACACGTTACATTGATTCTGTTGCTTTCCACGTTAGCTCAAGTTCTGGAAACTTCTGCCTCGAATGCAGCTTGTTTAGTAAAACTATTTCCTTGGCTGAATAAGAATTGGGAGGATTATGTGGTGTACTTTTACAAACCCAACGGGCTACTCAACAGCGAACTAACTCCTGACATATCTCTTCTCACAAGGGTTACCAGCGTAACAACAGTCGACAATGATTCGAACGTCAAGGACTCAGACAGAGGAAACTACAAGCTTTCAAAAACCTTCAACGTGGTCGTGACACCGCTTGACGATTTAAGCTCCGATATATGGTATCGTCTCAACATTGCGATTAAGGAATTTAGCGAAATGTTGGTTCCTTCCCGATCCTTGTTTATTTTTATTTGGACTAAAGCTGACACAAGAACCGCTGCCTTTAACCATCAGATCTCAAAATGGAATAAGAAGTTAATGATATTTCCTGCTCTCAGCTCATTCTTACGATGTCCGAAAAATCAAAGTGTGTACCAAAGGACACTTTAGTAACCGTAATTTGTCACGATACTGCGCATCCCGACCAAAAACGTGGCGGATTTTGAGAACGAGTTTCCAACCAAAGGATTTTATCTCTACCATCACAGTTTGTTTTGGAATGGTCAAGGAAAACGACTACCGGGAATAGTTCGAGACACACAAAACTTTATTTATAAGCAACGGAGAGAAAGCTGTATGTTTAAGCCGGAAACGTCGCCTTCATTACCACTGTGTTGCAGAAATAATGTCGTTATTGGAAGTTGCTAATACACACAACATCACCATATCTCTGATAAAAAAATCTACCGTAACTAGAGAACGATACGGATTAAAGAATTATCACGGTGGACCGGAATTACTTTACGAGTCCTTTCATATTTTCAACACTGAATATTATTATTCCTTTGTAAGCAAGCTATCACCAGGAAAATTCATTTCCGAAAGCATAATTTACTGCCTGAGACCAGCCAACAAAGAGGAAAACGAGAAATCGCTACATTTGTGATTTGGTACGAGCCATTCACGACAGGTATTTGGGCTTACCTATTTTGTATATTTTGCATATCGATGTTCCAATCCTACAGGCAGCACCACCTATTGGAAAAGGTTGTTGTGCAGCTAATCAGATTCTGGGCTGGGATATTCGGAGCGTCCGTTCCTTCTCGGACTTTCATTTTAGTCAATTCACTGGCTTTTCTACTAACACAAATATATTCAAATGGATTTACCAGCTTAGTCACAGTCATGATTCAACCGAAAGCGTTTAGAACCATCAAAGAACTACTAAATGCTGACTACAAAATCATGTTTAATACAGCAGGATATGTTGCAAGCGATAGATCTCCCGCGGCAGAATACGGCGATGACTTAAAAGTTATTGGCTTACAAGTGGAGAAAGCTTTCGAAGTCGTAGAACTCAAATCTCTATCATTGAGAACTACACTAATAAAAATTATAAATAGTCGTTCAAAATTAGCCTTTGTAATACCGACACCAGGTTCAACATTGACACTTGCAGTCGCATCTGAATTGATGAAACGGCACCAAAACTCAGAAGGCTGCTTTATGTTGCAGCAAAAATTAAGAAATTATCCAGCAAGTTGGCTCACTAAAACTGAAAATCAGATCTGTGTGCAGTCCACGTTGAAGAGAATCCGGGATTCTGGTTGGATGAAAAATGGGAAACTTGGGCAGTTTGGTATGCTTTAACGGTTAAAAGATGATGCCTGACAATTATATACCAAGTTCAGATGTTGTCAACTACCCGAAAATTCTGGCCATGCTTGCGATTTGGGGCACACTGATCCTCACTGCACATTTTTTTTATTGAGACAAGGGTGGTTATTTACCAGTGGTTACTTTACCAGGCTCAGCAGACGGCCGGTTTACTCAGAAAACATGCTTAAGCATCACAAAACTAACCGCGTTTAAACGGTAAGTTTTTTGCATTGGTACAGAGATGTTAAAATTACATTCTTTAGAGTAAAAATTAAAAAATTACTTTCAGAAAAACTACTTGAAAATTACAAATTACAAAATTATTCCTTTACAAACCTCATTACGAAAGGATTAATAACACGGAATTACAGTTACGTATGCTTTTAAACTTCCTTAACCTGTCATAGATTACCTAACACTAACGAGTAAACAGCTGTAATTAAGTAGTCAGAGCAAGCACAACGAGATGGTGTGGAAACGATTGTGTCCCATTTTTACAATTTCGAAAAGGAATTGAATTACACACATGCGACGGAATTATAAATCGATACCAAATCTTTGACTTACATCACGCTTATCTACCCAATTTTACGCGTACAGTCAACCATTCTATTTGTGTGGTTTTCGATGGGAATAAATTATTAGTTCACATGAGCTTTGTATAAGCTTGTTTGGCATTACGGCTTCGTGCTATTTGATTTATCTTGTTTTTGTTATCGTAAATCGAAAAAGGGCTCAAGTAAAGTGTCTTATTAAAATTAGCCAATCTCGATTATGGAATGTATAATGGGTTTTGAAAATTAATACTGTGTGGAGTAGACATCGCTTTGGTGACAATTTGTTTTGGACAGAAAAGATTTGAGAAAATCGAATCATTAAACGAAATTTGTGTATAATTTTTTATCAATTTCAATGGTGTGATTTATGGTTTGACTCAAATTTGTCTTTTTCATATTACGCAAAACATTCCAGAATGGTTTACTCTGAACATGTAAATAGCAACTAAAATATCAAAACTTATTGTCGTCACTCACTCATTTTTCGTACATTTTCAATCAGATCGTATTAAATTATTTAGTTTTTGAAAATAACGATGAAATTTGATTTAAGTAATGCATTCTCCATGTTTTAAAAAGAGATTATATACTTTTTTTGTAGCTGTTTTTAAATATGTTCGGTAGACAATGTAGACACACGTCGGATATTGACCATGACAAACCCAATTGTAAGCTTTAAAAAATCTACAAATTAATTATTTAATCTAAACACAATGCTTGACATAATGATATAACTAGACATCATCATTTATCCAATATTTCATATGGGGCTAGCTCTTAACTACAGTTGTTAAATTCAAATGTTAAATCGTTAAATGTAAAAAACCCAATTTTGTATAAACCGATATAGGCACGGTGCAGAATCTTTTAAGGATTTGAAATCTTCCTGTAACCTGACCCGAACTTCCTCCATGTTACTTAATGGCCCGTATACGAGCTGGGGCTTCACCCCAATTCTTCCTGTAAC
>LJIJ01005476.1:0-11779 GCA_001718145.1 Orchesella cincta
GATTCTTGAGTGATCACTATTATTCCTGAAAAAAGTCATATTTTTATTTACATAACTTTTGCTACAAAAACATTAGTAACAATCGATGCCCAATTTGTTCAACCCTGTGTGTACCAGAAACACTCCAGTCGGTTTATTTGGAATGCAATGTGTCAGTAGATGAGAATTCGAGAACAATACTGGCTAAAGAGATCAGCAAATTTGATCAAAATAGAACAGTTAACGAAGCATTTCAAGTTTTAAAGTATAAATATACCACATTTGACACATTTTCTGATTGAGAAGAAAAACTAGGAAAATTAGACACTGCAGTTCTATAAAATATGTTATTTATAAATATAGATCGGAATACGACATCTTAAAAGCGAGATTTGACGAGATGATAGCTGAGAATGAGGAGTTCTCTTTCAAAGCAGCAATAGCTTCATCCCTTCAGAGTGCTTACGATATGGAATGCAGAAATAGGTTACAGTTACAATGGTACTTACCACAAGATGATTAATGATTATAAAATTTATCACCCACCATCTTTCAATAATTAAAACCAAGTCCAACATTGTTTTTATACTACAGGGAAAACAAAAAATTGATCCGACAAATGGAAGAATTACAACACAATAGACACTGACGACATGGTGGATGATAACAACATGCACATCTAAATTAACAGTTAATAAAAAAACTGATTAACGAAACACCTTTTAAATTGTAATTTGATCTTGATCACAAAATGTTTTCTTTATTTTTTATACTTTTAATTGTTTTTTTCTTCTTTAACACAGATTAATCGTATAGCCTACGACGCTAATTTTATCTTATAAACCTTAAAAATTACGCATTCATACTTTAGAATTTTTTACGTACGCTATCGATACAAGTTTTATGAAAATCTTTAATCATACAAGTGACATAACTAAATCAATATGCAAATATTAAATATTAAAGGAATTTATTAACTGTATAGCTAGCTATTAATTTTTATTACCATCGACGTTGACTGCAGCAGCACTGACTGAACAGTGCTTTTTAAATAGATAACAATGTAGGTGCATTTCTTCGCTCGGATAAAATCAAACGTAGCGATATCTACCTCATTTAGTATGTATACCGAAATTCTATACAAGAATAACCATTCCATATTTCTTTCGTGTATTTACGTGCAAAGTTAAATAACTTTTTATCCGACCAAACTTCAATGCATACTACTTGTAATGAATAATTATTGACTGTGTGTAAGAAAAGACAATAACAGCAGTATATAGAGTGTGTACTTAGTTAAGTAAGTCGTGTTGAGTACACATCATTTCTTTTAAAATTGATTTGGAGTGTTTCTTTGAGACGTTCGACATATGACACGTATAATCTCAATCAATAGCAGAACAAAAACCAATTGACGATACAATTTTTGCGCAGGTAATTTCAAAATGCTTGCATCAGTAGCCCAAATTAATTTTTTTTCTCGTTTTACAGTTAGGTAGCATATAAATAAAAAGATAAATCGATTGGATTTCAAGTAGGAAAGTACACTAGTGAAATTCTATTGAACAGATAAATTGTTTAAAGAAGAACTTAAAAAATCAGCATCACTTGGTACACACTAGCATTGCACCGTAAACAAAAATGAAGCAGCATCACTAACCTGTCAGAATTGATTTACAGTGGTCTAAATTGAAGTAGACAGGAATTTAATTCGTGGGACAATAACTGACTTCAGATAGTGTAATAATAATACATTCGGAAGATTCTAATCTTGGCTACAGCAGCAAGAGAGATTGCGAGACCATTTCACTGATTTAGAAACGTTACAACAACAACTTATTGATCATTGTAAACCCACCAGTCTTTTTCATAGCCTTCGTAGACATGATCCAATAACACTTGACGACGACTGTCACAATAGCGATACTTGTCTTGTACCTGTAATCAAACATCAAGATGTTAGAACTCAAATTAAGTAAGATAATAGGGTGTGTCTTATCAACTTATGAAAACTTACTTTTTGCTTAATATCAGCCAATTTCTGATGTAATATCTCTCTCCAGATACTCTGATAACTTTTCTGTTGCAGACTCCAAGTCGCGTTGGTTGTCTTCAAAAATAACAGATTGGTTGGTCTTTTGCAGGTAAAAGGCAAAAACATAGGTGAACATGAGGGTCTGTCTACATTGACACAAAATGTCAACAGCCTAAGAAAAAACATACATTCGATTAATCCATGTTCCAATAAAAATAACATAATTTGAATTAACGGAACTCATGGTTGACTTATTATTACTATTATTGTATTTCTGTTAGTAGTTTGTCATACCTTCTTCAAGAACTGGACTTCGATCCAGGACATGTTGTGCTGTTGCATTTCTTCCATCTTTTTCCTTAACTGAAGCGTATAACTTATTCTCGAACTTCAAGCTCTGCATGTGTTCATGTAACGATTACAGTAAAACAAATAGCGTTGCAGAGCAGCCCTTGATTTTTCCTGCGCGTCTCGGGCAGCTTTGGCTTCTGACTCGTCATATCTGTTGCAATTATACCATGAAGAGCCGTGAGGTTCCCACGGTCCAAACAGACCCAGCAAAAGTCTGCCTTACAATTCTGGTTCTTGCACACCATGTGATTACAACCGCCATCCTTCTCAATAGTGGCATTACATTTTTCAATTCAACTCACAATTCACATTGTTATTAATTATTGTAGGAATTCCAAAATGTAATGCCACTATTGAGAAGGATGGCGGTTGTAATCACATGGTGTGCAAGAACCAGAATTGTAAGGCAGACTTTGCTGGGTCTGTTTGGACCGTGGGAACCTCACGCTCTTCATGGTATAATTGCAACAGATATGAGATCAGAAGCCAAAGCTGCCGAGACGCGCAGGAAAAATCAAGGGCTGCTCTGCAAACGCTATTTGTTTTACTGTAATCGTTACATGAACCACATGCAGAGCTTGAAGTTCGAGAATAAGTTATACGCTTCAGTTAAGGAAAGATGGAAGAAATGCAACAGCACAACATGTCCTGGATCGAAGTCCAGTTCTTGAAGAAGGTATGACAAACTACTAACAGAAATACAATAATAGTAATAATAAGTCAACCATGAGTTCCGTTAATTCAAATTATGTTATTTTTATTGGAACATGGATTAATCGAATGTATGTTTTTTCTTAGGCTGTTGACATTTTGTGTCAATGTAGACAGACCCTCATGTTCACTATGTATTTTGCCTTTTACCTGCAAAAAGACCAACCAATCTGTTATTTTTGAAGACAACCAACGCGACTTGGAGTCTGCAAGAAAAGTTATCAGAGTATCTGAGAGAGATATTACATCAGAAAATTTGGCTGATATTAAGCAAAAAGTAAGTTTTCATAAGTTGATAAGACACCCCTATATCTTACTTAATTTGAGTTCTAACATCTTGATGTTTGATTACAGGTACAAGACAAGTATCGCTATTGTGAAGTCGTCGTCAAGTGTTATTGGATCATGTCTACGAAGGCTATGAAAAAGACTGGTGGGTTTACAATGATCAATAAGTTGTTGTTGTAACGTTTCTAAATCAGTGAAATGGTCTCGCAATCTCTCTTGCTGCTGTAGCCAAGATTAGAATCTTCCGAATGTATTATTATTACACTATCTGAAGTCAGTTATTGTCCCACGAATTAAATTCCTGTCTACTTCAATTTAGACCACTGTAAATCAATTCTGACAGGTTAGTGATGCTGCTTCATTTTGTTTACGGTGCAATGCTAGTGTGTACCCAAGTGATGCTGATTTTTTAAGTTCTTCTTTAAACAATTTATCTGTTCAATAGAATTTCACTAGTGTACTTTCCTACTTGAAATCCAATCGATTTATCTTTTTATTTATATGCTACCTAACTGTAAAACGAGAAAAAAAAATTAATTTGGCTACTGATGCAAGCATTTTGAAATTACCTGCGCAAAAATTGTATCGTCAATTGGTTTTTGTTCTGCTATTGATTGAGATTATACGTGTCATATGTCGAACGTCTCAAAGAACACTCCAAATCAATTTTAAAGAAATGATGTGTACTCAACACGACTTACTTAACTAAGTACACACTCTATATACTGCTGTTATTGTCTTTTCTTACACACAGTCCAATAATTATTCATTACAAGTAGTATGCATTGAAGTTTGGTCGGATAAAAAAGTTATTTAACTTTGCACGTAAATACACGAAAGAAATATGGAATGGTTATTCTTGTATAGAATTTCGGTATACATACTAAATGAGGTAGATATCGCTACGTTTGATTTTATCCGAGCGAAGAAATGCACCTACATTGTCGTTATCTATTTAAAAAGCACTGTTTCAGTCAGTGCTGCTGCAGTCAACGTCGATGGTAATAAAAATTAATAGCTAGCTATACAGTTAATAAATTCCTTTAATATTTAATATTTGCATATTGATTTAGTTATGTCACTTGTATGATTTAAGATTTTCATAAAACTTGTATCGATAGCGTACGTAAAAAATTCTAAAGTATGAAATGCGTAATTTTAAGGTTTATAAGATAAAATTAGCGTCGTAGGCTATACGATTAATCTGTGTTAAAGAAGAAAAAAACAATTAAAAAGTATAAAAAATAAAGAAAACATTTTGTGATCAAGATCAAATTACAATTTAAAAGGTGTTTCGTTAATCAGTTTTTTTTATTAACTGTTAATTTAGATGTGCATGTTATCATCCACCATGTCGTCAGTGTCTATTGTGTTGTAATTCTTCCATTTGTCGGATCAATTTTTTGTTTTCCCTGTAGTATAAAAACAATGTTGGACTTGGTTTTAATTATTGAAAGATGGTGGGTGATAAATTTTATAATCATTAATCATCTTGTGGTAAGTACCATTGTAACTGTAACCTATTTCTGCATTCCATATCGTAAGCACTCTGAAGGGATGAAGCTATTGCTGCTTTGAAAGAGAACTCCTCATTCTCAGCTATCATCTCGTCAAATCTCGCTTTTAAGATGTCGTATTCCGATCTATATTTATAAATAACATATTTTATAGAACTGCAGTGTCTAATTTTCCTAGTTTCTTCTCAATCAGAAAATGTGTCAAATGTGGCGTATATTTATACTTTAAAACTTGAAATGCTTCGTTAACTGTTCTATTTTGATCAAATTTGCTGATCTCTTTAGCCAGTATTGTTCTCGAATTCTCATCTACTGACACATTGCATTCCAAATAAACCGACTGGAGTGTTTCTGGTACACACAGGGTTGAACAAATTGGGCATCGATTGTTACTAATGTTTTTGTAGCAAAAGTATGAAATAAAAATATGAACTTTTTCAGGAATAATGTCGATACTCAAGAATCTAAGTAAGTACCTTTACCCTTTTATTCTTAGCCAGCTTTCCATACATTCCCGATGAAACAAATGTCCGCAATGGGTAACGACGTTTCCTTTCGAACCCCCTTCTTTGGGGTTGTGAATACCTCCGCTGTGGCAAGCGAGCCGATGCATATAGGGCAGTCAAATGTAATATTGTAAATGTTTCGGGCAATGCAGATGCAACATCAGAACCATATCCTGGCCTATTGATTAGATTAAGTTCTGAAATTTATAAGGTCTGAACTTTCTCTTCTAATTACAGAAAGTATATCCTGGTAGATGGTATCCTGATTCATACTTCTTTCCGCACGAGCTAGTGAAGGTTTAATTTGCGCAGGATTTCTTTGGAGCTCAACATTCTTAAGCATTATTGGAAGTACTAAAGGATGCAGCACACTGACGTTTTGTGGGAGTCGTTGATGGACTAGCGGAACTTGGGCGAGGCGTCGAAGGACAAAGAAGCTAGTGGTTGAAGTCCCCGTTCCAGTGCTTACCAGATTGGAATGATTAGTTCTTTGTTGTGTACTGGCTGCACCAATGAAAACTTCGGCCCATTTTAGCTATTGGAGAGCGAGGACATTCAGTTGTTGCATTCGTTAATTTTTTAACAGACACGCATGTCTTTGTGGGTTTAGATGTTAAACATTTCTTCGAAAGTTGCGGAAGTTGGTCGGGGTATACGAGAACTTTACGTTCTACGCCATAAGGTTTAACCATTTTCTCATAGTTTAGATCAGACGTGTTTCATATAAGTATGTCGAATTATTATTATGTGGCGGTTTTTGCAGTGCTGCTTTGTTTGAGGTGTCTGAAGATCCTTCACTCAAGTCCTTATCATGATCTTTGGATGAATACTATCATGATACCTTCGTGGACTCGTTCTATCTGAGCGCACTGCTCGGGGACTTTGTTCTTGTTCCCTGTGTCTTAATGAATGTGCATGCTGCTTCAATATTTCATATTCAATTTCTTCGCTTATTGAACAGCTTTCTTATTAGTGCGTCTTCCGTTGTCACTAAAATATGACTGAAACATTCTCGGCCGTATATTTCCTTCAGAGTTGATATCCCACATTCTTGTGTGTTTTTCTAATACCACGTTGCATATCGCTGCAGTGAGAATAAACAAAAAGAGCAATGAGGAGGGAGGGGACAGTCAAGTAACTCATCAACCTCGGAGGACAGTACAATAAGATTGTTCAATCCGGGTGTATCGCTAACCCCAGGTAAAACAGTGTGGATGATAGTATTTTTATTAGCTGAGGTTCTCCAGACGTATAAATTCCTCCAGTGCAACGAGCACAATGCTCCCGACCCATGTTACAAAATTTCATGAAACAAAACTATAATTTTGTTCATAGGCCGACTGGTAAAACCGATTGAGATTAATAATTGCTAAGAATTTACAGCGAAAATTGTTGAAATTTTTCATTTAAACTACTTATGCATTAGGGAAGTTACACCAAATTTTAAAAATTAAAAATTATTTGAGAACTTCCATTATGTATACATAATATTTGGACACGATTAAGAAATTTTGCATGATCTTTGTCTTGGAAATGTTCATATAATATGGATATCACCTTTCAAACTTATGTTATATAGGACGTCCAGCAAAGCTATCTAAACATTCATGAAGTACGAACGTGACGTTAACTGCCCGAGACTTCGGCTGAGGTCATTCAACCATTATAAGTGGTTGGTTCTCTCATCTCATAAAGTTAAAGGTAAAACTGTTTCAGTACATACATTTTTAGATTCATGCATGTATTTCATGTTTGCATGAGTTCTAAATATTGACGCACCTTGAATAATCCCCATGAGAGAACCAACCACTTCAATATTGAATGACCGAAGTCTCCGGACGGCAGTTTCAAGTCAACTTTCGTACTTTCATGAATTTTAGGATGCTTTCTGGACGTCTATATAACATTAAGTTGAAAGTGATATCCATATTATATGACATTTCCAAGACAAAGATCATGCAAAATTTCTGTAATCGTGTCAAATATTATGTATACATAATGGAAGTTCTCAAATAATTTTTAATTTTTAAAATTTGGTGTAACTTCCCTAATGGCATAATAGTTTAAATGAAAAATTTCAACAATTTTCTCTAAATTCTAGCAATTACTAATCTCAATCGGTTTACCAGTCGGCCTATGAACAAAATTATAGTTTGGTTTCATGAAATTTTTTAACATGGTCGGGAAGCATTGTGCTCGTTGCACTGGAGGAATTTATACGGTCTGGAGAACCTCAGCTAATAAAAAATACTATCATCCACACTGTTTTACCTGCGGTTAGCGAAATACACCTGGATTGAGAACAATCTATTGTACAGTCATGTTAATTTGAATAGTTATTACTGGTACCATTGCTCTCATTTGTTTATTCATTTATTCATGTGCAGCGATTTGCAACGTGGTATTAGAAAACACACAAGAATGTGGGATACCAACTCTGAAGGAAATATACTGCCGAGAATGTTTCAGGTCATATTTTAGTGACAACGGAAGACGCACTAATAGAAGCTGTTCAATAAGCGAAGAAATTGAATATGAAATATTGAAGCAGCATGCACATTCATTAAGACACAGGGAACAAGAACAAAGTCCCGAGCAGTGCGCTCAGATAGAACGAGTCCACGAAGGTATCATGATAGTACTTCATCCAAAGATCATGATAAGGACTTGAGTGAAGGATCTTCAGACACCTCAAACAAAGCAGCACTGCAAAAACCGCCACATAATAATAATTCTCGACATACTTATATGAAAAGCACGTCTGATCTAAACTATGAGAAAATGGTTAAACCTTATGGCGTAGAACGTAAAGTTTCTCGTATACCCCGACCAACTTCCGCAACTTCGAAGAAATGTTTAACATCTAACCCCACAAAGACATGCGTGTCTGTTAAAAAATTAACGAATGCAACAACTGAATGTCCTCGCTCTCCAATAGCTAAAATGGGCCGAAGTGTTTCATTGGTGCAGCCATGTACACAACAAAGAACTAATCATTCCAATCTGGTAAGCACTGGAACGGGGACTTCAACCACTAGCTTCTTTTGTCCTTCGACGCCTCGCCCAAGTTCGCTAGTCCATCAACGACTCCCACTAAACGTCAGTGTGCTGCATCCTTTAGTACTTCCAATAATGCTTTAAGAAATGTTGAGCTCCAAAGAAATCCTGTGCAAATTAAACCTTCACTAGCTCGTGCGGAAAGAAGTATGAAATCAGGGATACCATCTACCCAGGATATACTTTCTGTTATTAGAAGAGAAAGTTCAGACCTTATAAATTTCAAGAACTTAAATCTAATCAATAGGCCAGGATATGGTTCTGATGTTGCATCTGCATTGCCCCGAAACATTTACAATATTACATTTGACTGCCCTATATGCATCGGCTCGCTTGTCCACAGC
Organism: Orchesella cincta; assembly: GCA_001718145.1. Taxonomy (NCBI): domain Eukaryota; kingdom Metazoa; phylum Arthropoda; class Collembola; order Entomobryomorpha; family Orchesellidae; genus Orchesella; species Orchesella cincta. The sequence continues at coordinate 8,789 of LJIJ01005476.1, forward strand.
GGAGGTATTCACACCCAAAAGAAGGGGGTTCGAAAGGAAACGTCGTTACCCATTGCGGACATTTGTTTTCATCGGAATGTATGGAAAGCTGGCTAAGAATAAAAGGGTAAGTACTTACTTAGATTCTTGAGTATCGACATTATTCCTGAAAAAGTTCATATTTTTATTTCATACTTTTGCTACAAAACATTAGTAACAATCGATGCCCAATTTGTTCAACCCTGTGTGTACCAGAAACACTCCAGTCGGTTTATTTGGAATGCAATGTGTCAGTAGATGAGAATTCGAGAACAATACTGGCTAAAGAGATCAGCAAATTGATCAAAATAGAACAGTTAACGAAGCATTCAAGTTTTAAAGTATAATATACGCCACATTTGACACATTTTCTGATTGAGAAGAAAAGGAAATTAGACACTGCAGTTCTATAAATATGTTATTTATAAAATATAGATCGAATACGATATCTTAAAGCGAGATTTGACGAGATGATAGCTGAGAATGAGGAGTTCTCTTTCAAAGCAGCAATAGCTTCATCCCTTCAGAGTGCTTCGATATGGAATTGCAGAAATAGGTTACAGTTACAATGGTACTTACCACAAGATGATTAATGATTAAAAAATTATCACCCACCATCTTTCAATAATTAAACCAAGTCCAACATTGTTTTATTATACTACAGGGAAAACAAAAATTGATCGACAAATGGAAGAATTACAACACAATAGACACTGACGACATGGTGGATGATAAAATGCACATCTAAATTAACAGTTAATAAAAAACTGATTAACGAAACCTTTTAAATTGTAATTTGATCTTGATCACAAAATGTTTTCTTTATTTTTATACTTTTTTAATTGTTTTTTCTTCTTTAACACAATTAATGCGTATAGCCTACGACGCTAATTTTATCTTATAACTTAAAATTACGCATTTCATACTTTAGAATTTTTTACGTACGCTATCGATACAAGTTTTATGAAAATCTTTAATCATACAAGTGACATAACTAAATCAATATGCAATATTAAATATAAAGGAATTTATTAACTGTATAGGCTACTATTAATTTTTATTTACCATCGACGTTGACTGCAGCAGCACTGACTGAACAGTGCTTTTTAAAATAGATAACCGACAATGTAGGGTGCATTTCTTCGCTCGGATAAAATCAAACGTCGCGATATCTACCTGCATTTAGTATGTATACCGAAATTCTATACAAGAATAACCATTCCATATTTCTTTCGTGTACGTGCAAAGTTAAATAACTTTTTATCCGACCAAACTTCAATGCATACTACTTGTAATGAATAATTATTGGACTGTGTGTAAGAAAAGACAATAACAGCAGTATATAGAGTGTGTACTTAGTTAAGTAAGTCGTGTTGAGTACACATCATTTCTTTCAAATTGATTTGGAGTGTTTCTTTGAGACGTTCGACATATGACACGTATAATCTCAATTAATAGCAGAACAAAAACCAATTGACGATACAATTTTTGCGCAGGTAATTTCAAAATGCTTGCATCAGTAGCTCAAATTAATTTTTTTTCTCGTTTTACAGTTAGGTAGCATATAAATAAAAAGATAAATCGATTGGATTTCAAGTAGGAAAGTACACTAGTGAAATTCTATTGAACAGATAAATTGTTTAAAGAAGAACTTAAAAATCAGCATCACTTGGGTACACACTAGCATTGCACCGTAAACAAAAATGAAGCAGCATCACTAACCTGTCAGAATTGATTTACAGTGGTCTAAATTGAAGTAGACAGGAATTTAATTCGTGGGACAATAACTGACTTCAGATAGTGTAATAATAATACATTCGGAAGATTCTAATCTTGGCTACAGCAGCAAGAGAGATTGCGAGACCATTTCACTGATTTAGAAACGTTACAACAACAACTTATTGATCATTGTAACCCACCAGTCTTTTTCATAGCCTTCGTAGACATGATCCAATAACACTTGACGACGACTGTCACAATAGCGATACTTGTCTTGTACCTGTAATCAAACATCAAGATGTTAGAACTCAAATAAAGTAAGATAATAGGGTGTGTCATCAACTTATGAAAACTTACTTTTTGCTTAATATCAGCCAAATTTTCTGATGTAATATCTCTCTCCAGATACTCTGATAACTTTTCTGTTGCAGACTCCAAGTCGCGTTGGTTGTCTTCAAAAATAACAGATTGGTTGGTCTTTTGCAGGTAAAAGGCAAAAACATAGGTGAACATGAGGGTCTGTCTACATTGACACAAAATGTCAACAGCCTAAGAAAAAACATACATTCGATTAATCCATGTTCCAATAAAAATAACATAATTTGAATTAACGGAACTCATGGTTGACTTATTATTACTATTATTGTATTTCTGTTAGTAGTTTGTCATACCTTCTTCAAGAACTGGACTTCGATCCAGGACATGTTGTGCTGTTGCATTTCTTCCATCTTTTCCTTAACTGAAGCGTATAACTTATTCTCGAACTTCAAGCTCTGCATGTGGTTCATGTAACGATTACAGTAAAACAAATAGCGTTGCAGAGCAGCCTTGATTTTTCCTGCGCGTCTCGGGCAGCTTTGGCTTCTGACTCGTCATATCTGTTGCAATTATACCATGAAGAGCCGTGAGGTTCCCACGGTCCCAAACAGACCCAGCAAAAGTCTGCCTTACAATTCTGGTTCTTGCACACCATGTGATTACAACCGCCATCCTTCTCAATAGTGGCATTACATTTTGGACATTCCTACAATAATTAATAATAATGTGAATTGTGAGTTGATTGAAAGAGGACACGATTTTCAGTACAAAATGGTTAATAGAATAAAAAGTACCTTAGTATTAGCAGCTATCCAATTCGAAGTTTCTGAATCATCATCGCATTTTTTGAGCCACTTTTTGAGCCATACACATTAACAGGGTCATGCCAGTTATTGCCACACTGAAAACAGAATGTGTGAGTACATGCGCAGGTCA
>LJIJ01005477.1:0-11777 GCA_001718145.1 Orchesella cincta
AAAGAGAGAGATCCCAACGAATGATTCAAAAAGATCGATTTAGGCTGGTAGTGAGCTACTGTGTCCCAAATCTATCGCCATGGTTTCCTTCAAGAATACTGGATACTGGTAGTTCCGGTCCTCAACGTCATCAACTTCAGCCGAAACACATTCCTCGACTGTGTAAGGTCGCAAAAGGGCAATAGCTCTGGCAGGAATCGGGAGCTTGGCTAATTTCTTGTGCCGGTGGAGTAGTCGGTAGTCAGATATTACGGGATCGGATGATTCCAACGCACGGTGAAAAAAGGTCTGTCATCGGCAACACTCGATTCGATTTTCTGGTGTGATGCTCCCTGTCATGGCGGCCAATACTTATTTCTTGGCTTCTGCAGCCTGCTCAGATAGGCATACCAATTGGAAGGCTGTGGACTCTATTATTTGCTGACCATGAACCAAAATCTTGTGTAACATCACAGTCATGTGGAACCATCTATACGACAAACGTATCTATCTGGCGACCGATCTGCAGGAACTCCCGCCAAACTTGGACCATCAATTGGCAGACCAGATGAAAAGGCACAACAAGAATACGTAAAGGGTCGTCCAGTAACCACTGCTCCATTCTAGAATCTTAGCAAATTCACTATGAAAACTTGTCTGAGAGGGAGTCTTCGGGCAGTGTTTCTATCATTTGATGTGCAGTGTTTGGCCGAACGACATCAACTAACAGGTTCATCTTTGCCTTAACTTCGTCTTGTATTTTCTTTTTCCCCTCGCGTCCACGATGGTTGCTTCAGGTGACGACTTCAGCACTCTCGCATTTTCTTACAAGTGGGTCATTTCTATATCCCAAATGAAACAGAAACTCCAGAACAGAATCCAGGCATGAAGAGGACTAAGTCCATGTAACGAACCGTCCATAATTGGTTGAAAGCGAAGGGATTAATCGTTTGAATTGGAAGCTGTTTGCTTTACAAATGGGCAACGTAACTGCGATTGTAGTGTCCCAGTATTGCGTTGAGACTTACCATCAATAATGGAAAGAGTTAGCTTGGGTTGTGCTTTTATAAGATGAACCGGAAGTTGTTTGGAAAGCCAGCGTATCCAGCTCTTCAATTTGGTTCTCCACGCCAAATCTTTTTCTGCTAAGATAAGTTCAGTTGTTTCTTTCCTAAACTGGATACGTAAAGGTCGGCAATATCGGCTAGGATGAGGAGCTGGGTTGAGGTAAATTAACTTCACCTTTGTCCGCCTTTATTTGTAAAGGAATTACAGTTGTTGGCAAATAGGCTGTGTTCTCCTTCTGCTCCAGGAAGTGATTGCTTGTAGAAGGAATGTCCAGTGCTGCCATCGAATCCCCAAGACACGTCAAACTCGCAGTGCGTTTCCTGAACACCTAATCTATCGCAGCTAGCGTTAAATGCATCGTCATACGCCGTCCCAATTCTCCAAATGTATGAGACAAAAGTGGCCTGTAGAGATACGGACGCTTCCACCTCTGTCGCGTGAAGTTCTTCTGGAGGGTAGCATGCTTTTCTCGCTTCCAGCACTTTGTAGTATGGTGGATATGGTGGTGGGCTGTATCCGTGCTCATTAGTCCTTTCCGTATTTCGATGTAGGATTCCTTGGATAGTTTTCGGTCTACGATTAGAGCAAGCGCTTCTTCAGAATTGTAAGGCGTTGGTGCGATCCTGCCTTCCGTATACTGGACGCCAATTTTGAAGCTCTTGTTGGGGTTGCTAGGCAGCTGGAAACCACAAACTCCAGATCCTTTTTTACGGAAGATTCCAATTTTTCACCCCCAGCCTTAACAACATCTGGAAGTACTTTTTAGTAGTTTTGCAGTTGGTTGACCTTCTAATTCTTCTCGAAGATTTCTCCTTAGGCGGCGTTTGTGGCGTTCGCTGTAATCGGTATAAGCTTCCTCCACGTTGACTGGGCGAAGAAGCAGTTGAATATCCTCAGGGAACTCGAACTCTTCATTAAGCCACGCTTCGTTTTTAAATAAAAATCGAGACTCCACTGCACGAACGTCCTTTCGCCTTTTTTTCAAACTGCGACAAAATCGATGGAGGCATGCATTTAATTCGTCACGCTGGAACCCGTTATATTTGTTTTGATGTCGCCTCCTAGGTTTTGCAGTATGTGCTCTAATCTTTCGTCAGCATCGACGTTAGACGTAAAATTCGGGCTCCGAGTTCTCTGGCTTGTCCTTGTAAAGCTCGGTACATCCACAATCTGGTTATCCGTTCAGGCGGTTGATCATCTCCTTGCATTCTGAGCGTCATCCCCGGAGGAAGAGGGATGCCAGGTGGAGCGTTTTCTCCAACTTCGGGTTGTGGGGCCTCTCGCATAATGGCATGAGGACTGGGGCCCTCCTCACGACTCCTTGCATAGCCTCCAACGGTCGGAACCCGAAGGATTGACACGAGGCAGGCTAGGTATGCCTGCCCAGGGGTATCTGTGTTCTGATCCATCTTCACCACCCCCTCAGAGCTGCTTCCTCTACGCAGTCCAATATAAACCAGCCGGGGTTTATTTACAGCTCCAGGGCACTTCCCGGTGGAAACCATCCCCTTTCGGGATGGTTCATTAGACTGCGCTTCATCAGAAGGTGCAATTGGCCTTGTAGCCCTTTGCCGGGGGATCGCCAAATGTTATCTGCTCCCAAAGAACGTTGAATAAACGTTTTATGCTAGGGCATCTCCTGTGGTCTTCCTGCTCCGCTGAGTCGCCCTGGCAGATCCTCGGAACGTCAGACGTCCTCCCTGGCTTCCAGGCTATCAGCAGGTCTGCCGCCCGACCCACAGGGCAACATATGGGATGGATGCCACTCCAGGGTTATTTCGCCCACCTTCGAAAAGGTCCCGTCGCCGCCGACCACTTTCTCTGTAAACAAGTTCCCTGAGGTACTTCTCAAAGCTTGCGTAACTAACGGCTTTAGACTTTGCGAGCATTTTCCACTTAGAGCGTTGGGCCTGGGTGTCAGTTAACACGTGTGTTATGTAAAATAGAACCTGTGCTGTCATCGTGTGCATTGACCTTGAAAAAAATCTCAAGGTCACTAGAGCTATTAGCAAATGAATTTTTATTGATGTGTTTTTCCTCGACCTGCATGTTTTTATTGAACGTTTAACACATTACGAACATTGCCATTAAACATTCTCTTAGAAATTTATATTATATTTGGCTGAAGTAATTCTCGAACGACATTAAATTGTCCTTTATATAAAAAACCAAAGAAAAACCAAAGAAAAACCAAAAGCCAACTGAAAGAATATTCACAACAGCGTCAAAACGTTCTCTTACCTAGTTAACACTAATTTTTGCTAATTACTTGTAAATTTTTAACATAATATAACGAACGTGATATTCAATATATCCGTTTTTTGATAAGCTGCAAGGACTTCAAGGAACCAAAATTGATCATGCAATGTAGATAAGACCCAATGTTGACATGTCTGGAGTGAATGTTGACTTAAAGGACCAAATGTTGGCCTTCCTTTTGCCAAGTCCAGACTGCCCAAAGACTCCTCTAAGACAAGTTTCCCAGTGAATTTGCTAAGATTCTAGAAGTGGATCAGTGGTTACTGGACGAAACTTTTTGTATTTCTTGTTGTGCTGTCATCTGGGCTTGCAATTGATGGTCCAAAAGTTTGGTGAGTTCTGCAGATCGGTCGCAGATGGAAACGTTTTGTCGTATCGATGGTTCCGACAGAGCGTGCATAGGAGGAAACCACAAAGGACGCGTCTGGAAGTGAAGCCCTTCTACTGATGAGGATATGGCAGACCGAAACGCAAATTTGTAACCAGATGGAACGAAGCACGTGAAAATAACAGTAAAATAAGAACTGAAAACGGTTATAATTTTCCTATTTTACAAACCAATCTGGAATTCGAGAACCTAATGTTGCTATTTTGTCAGTAAACCCAGCTTTATGGACCAAATGTTGGCGATTCTCATGTAAATTCCGGATTCTCCAGGAACCAAATGTTGGCGAATCTCATGTTCATTCCGATGTACTAGAGACTCGCAAACCATTTGTGCCTGAGAACCCGATGAACATGAGAATCGCCAATATTTGGTCCTGAGAACCCGGATGAACATGAGAGTCGCCAACATTTGGTCCTGAGAATCCGGATTTACATGAGAATCGCCAACATTTGGTCCATAAAGGCTGGGTTTACTGACAAAATAGCAACATTAGGTTCTCGAATTCCAGATTGGTTTGTAAATAGGAAAATTATAACCGTTTTCAGTTCTTATTTTACTGTTATTTTCACGTGCTTCGTTCCATCTGGTTACAAATTTGCGTTTCGGTCTGCCATAACCTCATCAGTAGAAGGGCTTCACTTCTAGACGCGTCCTTTGTGGTTTCCTCCTATGCACGCTCTGTCGGAACCATCGATACGACAAAACGTTTCCATCTGCGACCGATCTGCAGAACTCACCAAACTTTGGACCATCAATTGCAAGCCCAGATGACAGCACAACAAGAAATACAAAAAGTTCGTCCAGTAACCACTGATCCACTTCTAGAATCTTAGCAAATTCACTGGGAAACTTGTCTTAGAGGAGTCTTTGGGCAGTCTGGACTTGCAAAAGGAAGGCCAACATTTGGTCCTTTAAGTCAACATTCACTCCAGACATGTCAACATTGGGTCTTATCTACATTGCATGATCAATTTTGGTTCCTTGAAGTCCTTGCAGCTTATCAAAAAACGGATATATTGAATATCACGTTCTTTATATTATTTTAAAAATTTACAAGTAATTAGCAAAAATTAGTGTTAACTAGGTAAGAGAAACGTTTTGACGATGTTGTGAATTTTTTTTCAGTTGGCTTTTGGTTTTTCTTTGATTTTTATATAAAGGACAATTTAATGTCGTTCGAGAATTACTTCAGCCAAATATACTATAAAATTCTAAGAGAATGTTTAATGGCAATGTCGTAATGTGTTAAACGTTCAATGAAAACATGCAGGTCGAGGAAAACACATCAATGAAAATTCATTTGCTAATAGCTCTAGTGACCTTGAGATTTTTTTCAAGGTCAATGCACACGATGACAGCACAAGTTCTATTATACATAACACACGTGTTAACTGACACCCAGGCCCAACGCTCTAAGTGGAAAATGCTCGCAAAGTCTAAAGCCGTTAGTTACGCAAGCTTTGAGAAGTACCTCAGGGAACTTGTTTACAGAGAAAGTGGTCGGCGGCGACGGGACCTTTTCGAAGGTGGGCGAAATAACCCTGGAGTGGCATCCATCCCATATGTTGCCCTGTGGGTCGGCGGCAGACCTGCTGATAGCCTGGAAGCCAGGGAGGACGTCTGACGTTCCGAGGATCTGCCAGGGCGACTCAGCCGGGAGCAGGAAGACCACAGGAGATGCCCTAGCATAAAACGTTTATTCAACGTTCTTGGAGCAGATAACATTTGGCGATCCCCCGGCAAAGGGCTACAAGGCCAATTGCACCTTCTGATGAAGCGCAGTCTAATGAACATCCGAAAGGGGATGGTTCCCACCGGGAAGTGCCCTGGAGCTGTAAATAAACCCCGGCTGGTTTATATTGGACTGCGTAGAGGAAGCAGCTCTGAGGGGGTGGTGAAGATGGATCAGAACACAGATACCCCTGGGCAGGCATACCTAGCCTGCCTCGTGTCAATCCTTCGGGTTCCCGACCGTTGGAGGCTATGCAAGGGAGTCGTGAGGAGGGCCCCAGTCCTCATGCCATTATGCGAGAGGCCCCAACCCGAAGTTGGAGAAAACGCTCCACCGGCATCCCTCTTCCTCCGGGGATGACGCTCAGAATGCAAGGAGATGATCAACCGCCTGAACGGATAACCAGATTGTGGATGTACCGAGCTTTACAAGGACAAGCCAGAGAACTCGGAGCCCGAATTTTGCCGTCTAACGTCGATGCTGACGAAAGATTAGAGCACATACTGCAAAACTAGGAGGCGACATCAAAACAATATAACGGGTTCCCAGCGTGACGAATTAAATGCATGCCTCCATCGATTTTGTCGCAGTTTTGAAAAAAGGCGAAAGGACGTTCGTGCAGTGGAGTCTCGATTTTTATTTAAAAACGAAGCGTGGCTTAATGAAGAGTTCGAGTTCCCTGAGGATATTCAACTGCTTCTTCGCCCAGTCAACGTGGAGGAAGCTTATACCGATTACAGCGAACGCCACAAACGCCGCTAAGGAGAAATCTTCGAGAAGAATTAGAAGGTCAACCAACTGCAAACTACTAAAAGTACTTCCAGATGTTGTTAAGGCTGGGGGTGAAAAATTGGAATCTTCCGTAAAAAAGGATCTGGAGTTTGTGGTTTCCAGCTGCCTAGCAACCCCAACAAGAGCTTCAAAATTGGCGTCCAGTATACGGAAGGCAGGATCGCCACCAATGCCTTACAATTCTGAAGAAGCGCTTGCTCTAATCGTGGACCGAAAACTATCCAAGGAATCGTACATCGAAATACGAAAGGACTAATTGAGCACGGATACAGCCCACCACCATATCCACCATACTACAAAGTGCTGGAAGCGAGAAAAGCATGCTACCCTCCAGAAGAACTTCACGTGACAGAGGTGGAAGCGTCCGTATCTCTACAGGCACTTTTGTCTCATACATTTGGGAGAATTGTGACGGCGTATGACGATGCATTTAACGCTAGCTGCGATAGATTAGGTGTTCAGGAAATGCACTGCGAGTTTGACGTGTCTTGGGGATTCGATGGCAGCACTGGACATTCCTTCTACAAGCAATCACTTCCTGGAGCAGAAGGAGAACACAGCCTATTTGCAACAACTGTAATTCCTTTACAAATAAAGGCGGACAAAGGTGAAGTTATATACCTCAACCCAGCTCCTCAGTCCTACCGATATTGCCGACCTTTACGTATCCAGTTTAGGAAAGAAACAACTGAACTTATCTTAGCAGAAAAAGATTGGGTGGAGAACCAAATTGAAGAGCTGGATACGCTGGCTTTCCAAACAACTTCCGGTCATCTTATAAAAGCACAACCCAAGCTAACTCTTTCCATTATTGATGGTAAAGTTCTCAACGCAATACTGGACACTACATCGCAGTTACGTTGCCCATTTTGTAAAGCAACAGCTTCCCAATTCAACGATTTATCCCTTCGCTTTCAACCAATTGTGGACGTTTCGTTACATGGACTTAGTCCTCTTCATGCCTGGATTCGTGTTCTGGAGTTCCTGCTTCATTTGGGATATAGAAATGACCCACTTGTAAGAAAATGGAGAGTGCTGAAGTCGTCACCTGAAGCAACCATCGTGGACGCGAGGAAAAAGAAAATACAAGACGAAGTTAAGGCAAAGATGAACCTGTTAGTTGATGTCGTTCGGCCAAACACTGGCACATCAAATGATGGAAACACTGCCGAAGACTCCTCTCAGACAAGTTTCGCAGTGAATTTGCTAAGATTCTAGAATTGGAGCAGTGGTTACTGGACGACCTTTACGTTATTCTTGTTGTGCTTTCATCTGGTCTGCCAATTGATGGTCCAAAGTTTGGGGAGTTCTGCAGATCGGTCGCAGATAGATACGTTTTGTCGTATAGATGGTTCCACATGACTGTGACGTACACAAGATTTTGGTTCATGGTCAGCAAATAATAGAGTCCACAGCCCTTCCAATTGGTATGCTATCGGAGCAGGCTGCAGAAGCAAGAAATAAGTATTGGCGCCATGACAGGGAGCATCACACCAGAAAATCGAATCGAGTGTTGACGATGACAGACCTTTTCCACCGTGCGTTGGAATCATCCGATCCGGTAATATCTGACTACCGCCTACTCCACCGGCACAAGAAATTAGCCAAGCTCCCGATTCCTGCCAGAGCTATTGCCCTTTTGCGACCTTACACAGTCGAGGAATGTGTTTCAGCTGAAGTTGATGACGTTGAGGACCAGGAACTACCAGTATCCAGTATTCTTGAAGGAAACCATGGCGATAGATTTGAGGACACAGTAGTACTACCAGCTGAAATCGATCTTTTTGTATCATCGTTGGAGAGCATCTAAATCTTCGGTGCTGTTGTTGAATTTTCTTGGAGGCGACCCAATTGGAAAAGCGTGCATAGGAGGCGACCCTATTTGAAAAGCGTGCATAGGAGGCGACCCGTGCATAGGAGGCGACAAAGCGTGCATAGGAGGCGACCCTTTGGACAAAGCGTGCGACCCTATTAGACAAAGCGTGCATAGGAGGCAACCACAAAGGACGCGTCTAGAAGTGAAGCCCTTCTACTGATGAGGTTATGGCAGACCGAAACGCAAATTTGTAACCAGATGGAACGAAGCACGTGAAAATAACAGTAAAATAAGAACTGAAAACGGTTATAATTTTTACAAAACCAATCTGGAATTCGAGAACCTAATTCTCAGTAAACCGGACCAAATGTTGGCGATTCTCATGTAAACCCGGATTCGTAGGACCAAATGTTGGGGATTCTCATGTAAATCCGGATTCTCAGGACCAAATGTTGGCGATTCGCCAAATGTTGGCGATTCTACATCCGCATTCTTAGGACCAAATGTTCGATGTACATCCGGATTCTAGGACAAATGTTGGCGATTCTCAGTACATCCGGATTCTAGACCAAATGTTGGCGATGGATTCTAGGACCAAATGTTGGCCTCATGTAATGGATTGGACCAAATGTTGGCGATCTCAAGTACATCCGGATTCTCAGTGTTGGCGATTCTCATGGGGATCTACATCCGGATTCTCAGGACCAAATATGTCAAGTAAGGGAGGACCAAATGTTGGCGAGTAGGAAGGACCAAATGTGGATTTCAAGTACATCCGGATTCTTAGGACCAAATGTTGGCGATTCTCATGTAAATCCGGATTCTTAGGACCAAATGTTGACGATCCTCAAGTAAATCCGGACTACAAGGACCAAAATGTTGGCATTTCTCAATAAATCCTGGCTCCAGTAAACAAATATATAATTTATTTAGTTTTTCCATCTTAGTTTGTACTCTAAAAGTACCTACGGTTTATATGATTGTGAAGTTTAATTAAACTAAGTAAGTGAATTTTTTAAATTATTTACGTTATATTTTATGCCGCTAAGCCCACCAATACATCATAAAATGTGTGAAATATGTGGGTGGTAACTATATCTTGGTCAAGTCACCCCGATTTTCATATTGAGCAAAAAATTCCAGATATTACCCAACCCTGGGTGGAGTCTTATTTGGATTTTACCCGGATTTCTTCAAGGGCTGCTGGCTCGAATTTGCCGGGGACTTTGGCTAAGATATTTTCAGGGATGCTAGTGGTGATTGTTGAGCCCACTTGGCTGCAGCAGATTAGTCTCCTTTTTTGTTGTTGCGAAAATAATTGACGATTTCGAAAAATTTCGAAAAACCAATTAACGTCAATAACTTCAACAATTTTTGGGTTAGAGAGCTAATTCTTTTTGCGTAGGGCTCGTTTAATCAAGGTTAACAAACTGTAAAAATTATGGGCCCCTTAACAATTGGGAAGTGCCTTTTTAAAGCAAGTTTCAAAAATTTAGCATGGCACGTGCCACTTAAATGGCCTAACTTTGAACATGAATATGTCAGAGCAGGAATGGAATTTTGATATGATTCTTTTTGCGTTCAGCAGCGCTTATAAGCCTCTTTTGCCACAATAGGATGTCCGCTTTTCGGTATCTATAAACCAGTGTGGTTTGCTTGCGAAAAAATTTTAACAACCCTTGTTCCAAAAATTAAAACAGATACAATCGTCTACTTTTTACTGAAAATGGAAATTGTTAGGCATGATATATTTATCGTGGAGAATCCAAGCGCTTCCATCAATGAACATTTGATGAGTTTCAAGCTCGAAATGACACGACTGCTATGAGAACTTCATTCATACATAAACCGGAATACCTAAAAAAATTAGTTATAATTTCATGCATTTAAGATTGTTTATAGCCTTCAATATCAGGCTGGAACCCTGGTTGGGTTTTATCCATGGCTAAACATAAGTTTCAAATCACCATCGGAGGCAAATAGGGTTCCGAACAATGAATTTGAACTAGATTTCTCAACTGGACTAAGCCCCCAGAAATATCACAGCCAAAAACAAATAAATATGCTAAATGTGAATAATTAAAAAAATGTAGCAAATAAGTATAATAACAAAACAGGAATTTATTTAGATCTTTAATTCAAATGGTAGTAACATTATTTAAAGAAAAAGTTGCAACTTGTAGCTATAGAATAACTAAGAAGACAACCTATTTGAATTCAATTTGCAATAAAACTCAAGTTAAATATATACTGATTATTAGTTAAACTTTTTCTAGTACTTTGCATATGATTGAATTTTGGGAAATTCCAAAACTTTAATTATTTTGTGCCTTGTTCATTTTCAGCGAAGTAGCTTAAGTACTTCAAGGTTTGCTGAGAAAACTCAAAACTACTTCCATAAAATCTTTAGTGTTGCTCAAGTGTGGAAAATGACCTGCATTCCGAATCTTGGTTAGTTTGGCATTCGTAAAGATTTTCTGGGTGTTTGGGAACAACGAATCAGACACGCAAGTGGAATTTTCTCCTTTGATAAAAAGCGCTGGTTTGTTATATTTTAGATCGAGAAGTGCGATCGGAAACCAATCAGTTCTTCTATGTTTTCAATTATAATATCTAAACTGGGTTTCCCAGTCCAAACTACTCTTCTATCTCCATCTCCCAGATATGTCGTTAAAAAGTCCCTGGTGAGAATTTCCTAAATAATAGAGTATACGTCATAAATTTTGAGTAGCAAAAGCTACATAAAGCTAAATTTTGGAAGCTTTAACTTACACAATCAAGTTTTGTCAACGCATTTATAACCAACTGCTTTACTTCAGGAAGCGATAGCCTTGATGTATTTGGGTTAGAGAGAATTGAGTGTACTGCCAAATAGTAACCTAAAAATGGGTAAATAATGTCAAATGGGAAACATCTTTAGAATTTGATATTTTGAAAAGTAAAGGATATTTTTTCTACAATATTTCTGTTTAGTATTACTGATAGTTAAACCATCAGAAAAATAATGCTCTTACCCTTTATCGCTTGTGGATCCAACCATTTTTCAACTGGTGTGACGTCCACAACCACAAGTTTATCAAGCAATTCAGGATATTTCAAAGCAACCGTCATTGCCGTCTTGCCACCTATCGAGTGACCAAGTAGAGAAAACTTGTCAATTTTCAAAAACTGAGTCAGTTTAGTAATATCATCTGCCATTGATTCGTATGAAAGTTCACCAAGGTTTGGACTTTCACCGTGGCATCTCGCGTCAAATGCAATTACCTAAAAACAAACATTGATTTGTACTTCAAAATTTTCTCCTAAACACACAAGTTTATAAACCTTACATTTCTACTAGTTTCGTCTGCTATTTTCTTAGCAATCAAATCCCATTGGCTTTTCACTCCCAACATTCCAGAAGCTATCAAAAGTGGTGGTGCGGTTGGTTTCCCACTTGGTTTATGAATAATGTGTGAAAGCACCGACCTTAAAGTAAAAAGTATACGCAATTTTTGAATAAGAAGACAAAAAATATTCTAAGCATTAAAATGCATATATTACTTCTCATGTGATTGTGGCAAAATGGAAGATTCCTTTTTATGGCCAATGCACCTTTTCTTCCTCAACAAACTCGTCAGCATTGCTCTTCTCATTTTGCTCCTCAATCAGCTTTATTAGCACAGACGTCAACATATTTTATCGTTTCTGCGTTCCTTACAACACCTGCATTAATAATCATTTGATCTCCTACAAGTATGCTA
>LJIJ01005478.1:0-11775 GCA_001718145.1 Orchesella cincta
CCCGCAGTTTGATATCTTGTCCTTATTGATATAAAATGGAAACGGACGAAATTCTTGCGAAATAGAGAATTGCTCATATTTCCCCAAACTTATGAAGATGTAATAAAAAGACCAACATCTCATTAAACATAAGCAGGCCCGTAACGATGGGGGAGCTGCGGTGGAACGGTCTGTTCCAGGCCGGACGGAAGAGAGGAAAGAAAAGGCCGGACTTTCAAGCGATAAAGTTTAAAATATCCCAAATTAAAAGGTTTGACCAAACTTTTTGCATGCGTTTGAACATTTGGCTTTCTAAATGCGGCCCTTTTATTCTTCCTTGCCACCGGCCCTGTATTTACCATTTAATTCCAGAACTTTAACTTTAAAACGGCGTTTTGCGTATATTGAATATTGATGACCAGAAAGGCATTTTGGTGCGATCTAGGATCAAAACACGTTTTTGAGTGAGTGATTCGTAAGTTTAAAAATTCGTATATTTGCGAAAAGGCCGGACCACTCTTCTTCTGCTCCAGGCCGTACGTTTCACGTTACGGGTCTGAACATAAGTATATTCTGTGTTCACCGTTTGTATATTGAAGGATAAGTTTTTTCTATTGGATTTTAAGTCACTTACATAAGTAGCTAAGGATCAAATCAGTTTGTATTGCCTCCACAATTTTGTATGTATGTATGTATTGCTTCAACAGTCTTACTACTTGAAGTACTTCGTACTTCCTCATGGGGTTTGTCATGAATCTACGAAAGCTACTACGTTATTATACAGGCGATTTTTCTTCTACATCCACATAGTGGAGAATTTTCAAGTGGTCCTTATTATTAGAGTAATCATTTCACATCTGGTGTATTATAATTTTTTAAATAATAAAACACGAAAGTTTGCTCAATGCTCAGGAATTCGTTCTGAAGTCAGATTTTGGCAACATTTGCACACTAAAATTAAAGATTTGTCAAAATTCCTTATGTATAATATCCCTTTAAGTGGTCATTCCGCAAGGATTGTAATTTTAGTGATGTTTCAGGCATCCCGAATAAAGATAACAACGTACAAGTTGTTATGGCTCAAAACCTGCTATTCAAAAACGTCACATCCTACAATGTTTGATAAATAAATTGAGACATGTTGTCTTCCAACAACAAAAATTTATCTATCCAAATTCTTAAACACGTTGCACAAAGCTGCTGCCAAATCAACAAATAGAAAGCGACAAAGAAACATCCCAGTTGGCTTTAATTTTACATTCATGAACTTGGCCAGCTAAGTAAACTGAGCGTGATAATAATGTAGAACGTTTGTTGCAAGTGTTTTAAAGATATCAACAACTATTCCTTGTGAATTTTTCATTTGTTGTTTACACCTACAATTTGTTGTCTACAAAGGTTTTTCTCAGGGATCCAATGTTTGAGCATGGTACTTTTACACTAATTTCGTTTCATATTAGTGTATTGCTGGAAAGGAGAGAACTCTGCTTGCTCAACTTTTGCCAACTTTTATGAAACTACCGTCACTGAAGTCACATATCCTTTTCATCTAAGCTTGACTGTGTTACTGATCAGGATGAGTGGGTGGACTTAATTTAACCTTTAGGTACAAAATGAACTTTTGTACTAATTTGTTTGCAATTTAATATTGTTTAAGTTTAGTGGCTTATATTGAGTGGGAAGGGAGTATCATCACGGTAAGTGCTTTTCTTTGTAGTGCCGTAATCCAGAAAGCATTGTTTTCAAGCAGGCTTACTTTATGAGGGCTGAGGTGAGGTCAACAGCTCAAACCACTGCTTGCCCTCGACAACACTCAACCAAGGTTAGTCCCTATGTTACGCAATAATATACCCGAAATTCAGCAAACCGTCTGTCACGCTCACTTACAATTTGACTAGCTCATGTTATCGTCATGTCATGTTATCCTACTCTTTCCTTGCTAGCCTGTGCCATCTCCTAGCGAGATGTGTACTACTCTTTGGCTTCTGCGCGAACTTCAAGCCTGACCTTTTCTTAGCCTTTGTCCTAAAATCCCTGCTTTCCTTACAACTTGGCAAAGTGTTTTAGCAAATATTCCCCATAAAAATGACTAGAATTGTAACACTTTCTAGTATCCACCGCATTTCTTCTAATCTATAGGACTCTAGCCTAAACAAACTGCTGCTATTCAACATGTTGATTGCTTTGAACAAAACAGTGTCATGGGATTTTGGAGATGGGATGTAACTTTTCAAATTTTCAGACAGTATCTCTCCTGGCTTTTTTCTCATTTTTATAAGACTGGACCGGGTACTAGTGAACAGATCATGTATCATGTACATGAAAGTTTTCATTTCATGTTGCATGTCATGCCATGTCATGTAGTCCACATGACATGAATTTTGGACATGACATGAACATGAATTTTTAGTTACCTGCATGACAAGACATGAATGAGATGACATGAATACATGATCATGTAGAAATTGTAGAATATACTTATTGCTTCAGAATGCAGCGGTGCTTAGTGCTTAGTATATTTTAACAGCGCTGCCGCAAACTCAATAGAAGAGGATTCTCGAGTAAAACGTTGCATGTTAAATTCATTTGAAATGTAACGTAATTTATTACTTATTCCCATTTACCTTGAATTCAGTTTAATTCATGAAATTACTATTGTGTATTTAATTAAATTGTTTGTTATAAACAGTCGATTGATCTAACCAATCAGTACGAGATCAACAAGAACTGTGATAGTTTCTTTTGGTTTAGTAGTAAATTTAAACAAACGTAGAAGCTTCAGCATCTCCACGTCCCTATGTTTAATGTAGAACATACGTTGAGACCTTGAGTAGATTACATGATCATGTAATTCATGTACATGATCGCATGTCATGTACATGAAAATTATTACATGAATTTCATGTTACATGACATGAACATGAAAATATTCTTGGCACATGACATGACATGCAAAATCCTTACATGACATGCCATGATCTATTCACTATTATTCTCGTCTGCATCCTCCTTGTGTATTTCTTGTTCATACATGCGCATTCTGGCAACTTGCTGATATGTTGAAAAGCTTACCAGTTATATCGGAAGCTTACCACGATAGATACCTTGGCTTGGCTTACTGAGAAACCTCTCGTTCGTCACATACGATAATATTCACATTAGAAGTATATGCATAAGGTAAGGATAGGATTTTTTGTTCATTTTTATCGAGAACAAATACATAAAATATTCTTATATAGTCCATCCATATAGTGTGAGTGCGATCTCCTTTCATCCTTGTTCTTACTCATCCTTTTCGAGTCTACAGTATTCTTTGACTTGTATATTCGCTTTCCCTTCAATTCAATTGCGTATTGTGTGTCGTCAACGTTTTATGTTTGTGACTTTTAGGAGGATTCACTACTTCTTCACTTCTCATCTGTATTCTAGTATCTGGCTGAAACTGATTTTGTTGATTGAATTCGACAAAATTCTCAGTTTACACTTCCAAACATCATCATCCAAAATCAAGGACTTTATTGCCTTACACCTTACAAAGTAAGTGAACTTGATGATGACTATAAACCAATGAAATGCCTTTTGCAATTTTTACTAAAGGTCAATACATATAATTAAAAGCGGTTTGAAGTCGGTGTAAATTTTTATATGATCAAGACAAGTAGTGCCCTTGTTATGGATTGATTGGCCTTTGAAATTGATTTTGGTTTACAATTAGGGATGTTGTAGGAAATTTTGGAAATCTTGATGACTAAATTTGAAATTTATTAGGTAAACGATGACCGACAATAAGCAGTACCCATACGGTGGTGCACCACCATACCCAGCTCAGGTTCCTGTTCAGGCACCCCCTTACCCTGGGGGGCAGTTCCAGGGTACCCAGGAGTAGTAAATCCAGGTTATGGAATGCCACCTGCTGACTATGCTGGATTTGGAGGTGCTCAGGGCAAGGTGTCGGTTTGATGGGACCTCCCCCGATGGGATTCCACATGCCAACTGGACCAGTCAATGTAAACACTGGGGCGGATGATGCCCACAAGTACTCCAATGAGAGCGGGAGCTCATATGGTGACATGAATGGATTTGATTTCTCTGAGAAAACTATTCGTAGAGCGTTTATCAGGTAGGATAATAATTTAAAGGACTACCTTTAGCATTTTAACTATTTATCTACTTAACATTATCAAAAGTAATCATTTTCGTCTGATTTCAGGAAAGTCTACGGTATCCTATCGGTGCAACTACTTCTGACGGCGTCCATAATTGCACTTTTCTCATTGCACCAGGGAGTGAAGGAGTTTGTCCAAAGATCGACTGGGTTGGCACTTTTCTCTTACATTGCGGCTATTGTATTGTTGTTGGTGATTGGATGCTGTGAAGGCGTGCGCCGCAAGTCTCCACACAATGTCATTCTTCTTGGTCTCTTCACACTGACTTATGGATTTGTTATTGGAGTCATTTCATCCCTATATGAGTATGACAACTATGGCACCCCCTGACCATTACTGTTGTATAATGTTCTATTGTATTTATGTTTGTTAATGTATACTTTTTTTTAAATTTAGACCTCAGGCTGTCGTTCTAGCTGCCGTCATTACGACAGTGATTACCGTTGGTCTCACAGTATTCGCTTTCCAAACCAAGATTGACTTTACAGTTTTGGGAGGAATATTGTTCTGCTGCGTCTTGGTCATGTTCATCTTTGGCATAATCATGTTGTTCCTCCCAAACATCCCAATCGCCAAAAAGATTTACGCTTGTTTGGGTAAGTATTAGTTAACTCAAGGAAATTTGTCCTAGCGTTTTTTATACTGACGAGAGTGCTAATGTTTAATGTTCACATTTTACAGGAGCTCTCCTCTTTTCTGTCTACTTAATCTACGATACTCAGTTGATGATCGGAGGGGATCACAAGTATTCCATTTCTCCAGAGGAATACGTCTTTGCTGCCCTCAATATCTACATGGACATCATCATGATATTTTTGTATATCTTGCGCCTGTTTGGCAGAGATTGAGTTGCTTTCTGGGTTTACACGCAGTACTGTAGCTTTTTTTGTGTGTATTAATTTACTTTAGTTAGTAGAGCAGTTAATTGACTGTTGCAAGTTAACAAAATTTTAACATTTATCAGTGATGAACACGATATCTGAAGAAATCAACAACAAGGTGTAATGAATTATTAATATTATTACTGTTTTACAAATATCCGATGTTTAAAGCAATTTTTAAATGTGAATCGATGAACAGATCAGTCCAGGCTGCTTGTGCTGGTAATTGGAAAGTCGTACTTGCAAACCTGCAACTGGATGAAAGTATTTGTGACTAATAAATCGTTTGGTATAGTTGTAAGTAAAAGCATCTCTATATATATGGACTGCTGCTACTACCGTTTGAACAACTCTCCTAATGAATAGCATGAAGAAGTACCTTATATCTAGATGTAGCAAATATTGTAGTCACCAGTCTGTATACTAGTTGTTACAAGCAGTTCCATATAGTGTCGGCCGTAAGGTTTAATTTTAAGCCATTTCCACCAGTTTATTTCCTATGATGACACACCCTAAGAAAAAAATATATTGTAACTAGTTATGTCATCTGTCAAGTGTATCTTTGTAGGCGTATCAAAGCGTTGTATTGTGCATCCGTAAGCGATCAATGTTCTGTGTTATTTCAAAATGATGTTTTAGTAGATGATGTTATTTTTCACTTTATGTAAACGGTTAGTGTTTAAACTATCCCTACGGTTCCTAGCTCGCTTGTATATGTTTCAAACGTGCGTTTCCCACATCGATTTTTGCCAAACTTGTCAACTGAATGATATACGCAGCGTTACTGATGATAATGAACAAAGCCCTAGTTAGCGGTGAATTTGCCTTTCGATACTGGCCATTGTAAATGTTCATCTGTTTCGTACGTACGTATGACATTTACAGACAGACCACCTGCCTGCACCATGCTGTGGCTAGTAACGTAATAAAATACACTGCGTAATGCAATGTTGCAGATAAAATTGTTCGAATGTATTGGGTGGCAATTTTGCTGGTGTACCTTAAACAGAGAAATTTATTATTGGTAACCTGTGATAATTAAAAACCAAAGTCAAGGGACCACTCCTCATTGACATTATTTCTGGAAAGTGACGAAGGCTAAATCGAGTGGAAATTGGGATATTATTGAGTATATATAGATAATATGTGAGTATTACAAAGATATTTAAATGTGACTAAGGACTACACGTAACGCTTTACGATTCTACATTAAGTTAAGTGAGCGAGTAAGATAAATTATGGAGCAGCGCGTATTGCACGGTTTAAAATACCTTCCTTTTGTAAAACATGCCATGTTATATGAATTAAATGATGCTTGAGTACATACGATTCATTTTGTTAATGTTGCAAGAATCGGTCATTATATAAAGGTATAATTACTATGAATATTGAATCTATAGGTAATTATTGTTAAAAATATAATGGATGTGAATAGAGTCGTTATGTGTTTAATAAATCGTGAATAAAACCGCAACAATTTTACCAAATATTTACTTTCCAAATTTTTTCACAAACGAGCTACTCAATCAAGGTTTAGTTAAATATCGTTGGAGCTTTCTTAGAATTTTCCAAAAGCGACGACGGATCTACTAACTGATTGCTATTTTCGATGCTACTCTTTAATGAAGAATTATCTCCTTCGGACTCAACAGATTCTGATATGTCCATTTTTTCATAGTCATCATAATCATCAGCATTTAGGAACGCTGGATTGTCAACAAAAAAGTTGGTTGCGCTTGTAGCGCCAGTGGTTGGATCCGTGACAGTATCCCCTTCGTTTAATGGTATAGGCCTAAGCGGCCTAAGTTCATTGCCCCGAAAATTGATATGCGCCATCAGCGCATGCATCTATCCTATAGAATTTTTTAGGTTTAATATGATTTATATATACATTTTGTCATACATATATAAGATTCATACCATACCATAATGTTCCAGATCCGTGAATAAATTCTCCAAAAATTTGTTCATAAATGCGCATATTGTCACCCTGTGTCCTAATACATATTAAGAAAATAGGGATAAATTGGTTTATACACATTTCAAATTTAATGTATTACTGCGCAGTATGTGACTTACCACTCTTTTAAAATAAATTCAAAGAAATCAGTTGTGAAAGAATCATAAAGTCTCATAAACGTTGCAGCTCCTCTGCTAGCATAGTGGATATTACAATAGCCAGAACAGTCGAGATTATTTTCCAGTAAGCATCCAAAGCCCAGTCCAGTTCATGGTCAATTTCCGCGCTTCTCGGTACTGGTATACTCGTCTGGCATCTGTGTATCCTGGTCTTTCCGCACTTCCAATCAGTATTTTGTATGGAAATTTTAGGGGAAATTCGTTGAGTTGATTTTGAATCTGTAAGATTTCAATTCGTTACTGAGCAGTCCTACTACAATGTGTATAAGCTCATGAATAATTCAAAGTACCTTCTCAAGTTCAGCAATGTCTCTAGCATGATTCTGATCACCAGCCAAGGACGGTTGTGACGAAAGAGTGGAATCGTCGGTGTTTGCTGCTGCTGCAGCAGTAATTCTAGATAACATGCGTCTTTCTAACTTTACCAACCTACCTTCCAGTTTTTTCTTCAGCAATACAGCTGCACGATTCTTTTTTCTAAAAAATTTCATCATTTGTGCGTTTTTGTCACATTGCTCCAAATCCATCACAATTTCTAACCATTCACGCTTCTTTGGCTCTTTGAACTTTGTCTCCAAAGCTGGATCCCCATCGACCGCTTTGCTTAGATAATACTGGAAAATCCTTGAGAGTGCTGGAGCAAGATACTTTGTAACCTGTGGACATACTTTTTCAAAGATGCTGTTTACTGAATTTAAAATGGGAAGTCTCCAACTTCCCTCCTGTAGCTTCGGCTGAGTCCAGTCAATGTCCTCCAGTGATAAGGCTTGAGATAGTAGTCACATTCATTTGACGTGGTAGCATCGTCACAATTATCTACAACGTGAAATAGTAGTAGTAGTATATTAAATCAAACCTTAAAAGTTTTATACCATAAATACGTTAAGAGGTTATTATAAAAACTTTATAATAATTATAATTTACCTGGCGGTTTTGGCTTCTCACAATCCGCAGCTGGTATTTCTACAGTGAACTTTTGATATGGTTCCATTGTCGAAGTTTTCTGTTGGTCTTCTGCAGTGAACAAAGAATAATTCTAGTTATAGGGGTAACTTGAGACTTTAAAGCAAGCAACATGAAATTACCCATATTATCAATATTCTCAGGTCTAGGTTTATGATAGTGGGTCATCAGCGAAGGGTCTTTCCATCCGGGCCTCCAGGAAACAGTGATCCTGGTGGGTTCGGTTTACTGAAAACAGGAACATCGCTTACATCTCCAGGCTTGCGCCTAGCTTTATACATGACCGCTTGACTTCCCTGGCTGCTCAAAAGTCTCGGATCAATTATTCTAAAATCGGGCAACTGATGCGGCTCTAGCTCAAAGTCTTTGGGTACTGTCGGCATACTGGATGAAGCATCACCGCAACTTTCCCAATGGATATCTTCAGAACTCAGAGACTCTTCTTTATGCCAAGGCGAATCGAAATCAATATCTTGGTCTTCTCTAAAGCAAAAGGTTGGAAGTCCAGGACAGTTACCATCCCATATATATTGCGCTTAACCTTATAGCGTGGCTACTTGTGTCTGAGCCATTGTTACAAAGGCAAGAGATGCGCCATCATGGACGCACCAGATGTATTCGTTTTATAGCGAAATCAGGTGCGGAAAAACATAAAGTTGGGAAACCTATAGTCTGGAGTCTTTCAAGAAGATAACTCCAAAAACTTTATTTCCAAAGACTTGCGAGTCTTTCTTCATTTCTAGTTGCCAATCGCTTATATTCATCCCTAGGAAACGGTTGAAGAAGCAATCGTGATATATTTTGAGGCTCGCCAAAGTGATGGCCATCAGGATTTTGGAGGTGTGTCTCGACATGTGGTCATGATTGCTCCTCACCGTTTTCTGGAGAATATAGCGGATTTGGGCAATAGAAGAAGAAAGATCGCAAGTCCTTTGGAAATAAAGTTTTTAGTTTTCTTTTGAAAACTCAGATATAGGTTTCCAATTTTAGTTTTTCCGTCACCCTGTTTCGGCTATAAAACGAATTAATCTTGGTGCTCATGATGGCGCATCTCTTCCTGTGTACCAATGCTCAGAACAAGTAGCACTCTTATAAGGTTAAGCGCTATAATTATGGATGATTGCATAACGTGAACTATCCTGGACTTCAACCTGTTGCTTTAGAGCCAGATATTGATTTCGTTCCGCCGTGCATAAGAAGAGTCTCCTGAGTTTAAGATATCCATTGGGAAAGTGCGGTGATCTTATCAGTTTATCTACATTACCAAAGATTTGACTAGAGCCGTCATCAGTTCCGATTTTAGAAGATTTGATCCGAGACTTTTGAGAGCCAAGGAAGGTAAGCATCATTGTATTATAAGTTAGTCGCAGCTGAGATTAACGTATGTTCCCGTTTCAGTAACGAAGCCCATCAGGATCAACTGTTTCTGTGAGCCGGATGAAGGACCCTTCGCTTGATGACCGCTATCATAAACCTAGACCTGAGTAATATTGATAATCATGGGTAATTTCATGTGCTTGCTTAAGTCTCAAGTTACCTAACTAAATTATTTTTGTTCACTTGCAGAAGACCAACAGAAACTTCGATCATGGAACATATCAAAGTTACAATGTAGAAATACCAGTTGCGGATTGTGAAGAAGTCAAACGCCAGTAAATTTTATAATTATTATAAAAGTTTTATAATAACCTCCTAACGTAACATATGAGTAAAAACTTTAAGGTTTGATTTAAATACTACTTACACGATTTCACTGTTGTAGATATTTGACGATGCTCACAGTCAAATGAATGTGACTACTATCTCAGCCTTACAGAGAGAAATTGACTGGACTCAGCCGAGCTACAGAGGAAGTTGGATACTTTCCATTTTAAATCAGTAAACGCATCTTTTGAAAAATGTATGTCCACAGTTACAAAGTATCTGCTCCGTCACTCCAAGGATTTCCATATACCTAAGCACGTGTCGAGGGGATTCCAGTTGGAGACAAAGTTCAAAGCAGCCAAAGAAGCCGTGAAAATGGTTAGAGATTGTGATGGATTTGGAGCATGTGACAAAAACGCAAAATGTGAATTTTTTAGAATAAAAATCGTGCAGCTGTTATCTAAAGAAAACTAAGGTAGTAGAAAGTGAGAAAACGTCATTTATCTAGGAATTATGCTGAGCGAGCGAGGCAAAACGACGATTCTCTCTTTTCGTCCACCGCTTTGACTGTATCAGGAATATGCTAAGACATTGCTGAACTTGATGAACGTACTTGAATTATTCATGAGTTATACCATTGTAGTACGAACCGCGCCCCCATCTGCGAACAATTGAATTACAAGTTCAAAATCAACTCAACGAATTCCTAAAATTTCCATACAATACTGATTGGTATGCGAAATGACCACGATACAAGACCAGACGATTTATACTCAAGTACGAGAACGGAGAATTGACCAGAATTGGACTGGCTTGGATCTACTGAAAAATCTCGACTGTTCTCGTTATTTAAATCACTAATGCCTAGAGAGGAGCTGCATATTTTATGATGACTTATCGATTTCTTTCACAATTATTTCTTGATTTATTTATAAAAGAGTGCTAAGTACATACCAGTAATACCATTGAAATGAATGTGTATAAACAATATCCTTTCTTAATATGGATTATGACACAGGGGTGACAATACTGCGCATTATGAACTAATTTTTGAAATTTATTCACCGATCTGGAAACTTATAGTCCTGCTCATGTATGAATTCTATATTAAATGTAGGTATTAGACCAACATCGTCTATACTAATAAATCACTATATCACCCCAACTCCTAACACTACCTCGGTAACTAGAGATCGCTGCATGGGCATATCAATTCGGGCTGCATCTAACTTTCTAAGCACCGCTTGACCTATACCATTAAAATAAGGTCGATACTGTCACGGATCCTGCCTGCCGCACAACGCAACCAAACTTTTTTGTTGATAATCCAGCGTTCCTAAAATGTGTTGATTATGAGACTATGAAAAATGACTATCAGATTGTGAGTCGAGGAATATCTGCATTAAAGAGTAGAATCGAAATAGAATCAGTTGATCCGTTCGTCTGCTTTTTCGGAATTCTAAGAAGCTCAAAGATATAACTAACTTAAGTAGCTCGGTTTTCGCTAAAAAAATATTTGGAAGTAAATTTTGGATAATAATAGTTGCCGGTTCTTATATGCGCCCGATTATTAAAACTAACGATTATTCACACATCATTATATTTTTACAATAATTCCTTAGATTCAATTATGTTCTCAGGTAAATGACCGATTCTGCTCAACATAACAAAAGAATGATGTATCATTCATTTAATTATTAATCATGCATGTACACAAAGGGAAGTAATGAAACCGTGCAATTACGTGTTGTTCAATACTTTTTCTTATGGCTCATTACATTAGAAGTCGTAAAGCAGTTACGTTAGTCTTTGTCAAGTTGTAAATTCTTTGTAATACTCAAATTATCTATAATATACTCATAATATCCCAATTTACTCGCATTTAGCCTTCGTCATCTTCCAGAAATAATTCAATGTAGTGGTCCTTGACTTTGTTTTTAATGTACTCCGGTTACCAAATAAATTGCTGATTTAACTACACAGCAAACAGCACTCATAACATT
>LJIJ01005479.1:0-11773 GCA_001718145.1 Orchesella cincta
GGTGAGGAATTCTCCATAACAGTGTGATAAGAAATAACGATATCATATTGGTATATTATCGACACTATTTTCCAAAATAGGGTTTCTGATTGGTTGACGCTGGATATTTTTTTTTTTTTTGTTTTTGTATTTTTTGTTTTTTTTTTTTTTTTTTATTTTTTTTTTTTTTTTTTTTTTTTTTTTTTTATTTTTTTAATTTTTGACGTACAAAAACATGCATTACATCATGGAATCGGAAAGGTTGCGCAACAAGGAACAATCTCTTTGATTTTGTGCAAAACATATAGATCATGTTTATTTTTGTATGGTAATATGGCCAATTTATGTGATTTTGCATAAAATTTCTATTAGTTTATGTCCCTCCTGAAGGAAATTAAATTGTTTATACGGCCACCGTATATGTTTATTAAATGTGAAAGTGTCACAATCGAGGCGAATGCAATTGATTTTTAAGTAATACGCATAACTAAAGTTCCACGTACCAATGAAAAATTACAAATTTCAGTATTTTGAGATAGCAATATTTGAAAATAGGATGAGTTTAGTTAACGCTGGAAGTTTTAATTTTTTACGCACAAAAACGTGCAATACACCATTAGAATCGGGAAACTTTCCTCAACAAGAGCATTCTGTTTAATTTTGAGCATAACTAATAGATCAGCTAATGTATGCGATTTTTCATAAAAATTCCATTAGTTTATCTCCCTTCAAAAAGAAATTAGTTAGGTATATGCGGTCGCTATATATGTTTATGAAATTTGAAAGAGTCACAATCCGGGCGAATGACATTTATTTTCAATTAATGCGCATAACTTAAGTTCCTCCAACGGATGAAAAACGAATAAATTTCAGTATGTTGGGATATAGGGTAACTGACGTATGTTGACAGGGTCAGCAATTAAATGAGCATTCTTATACTCTTGGATCCACAATGTCGTTTGCTGGTGTATGTTATAACTGTAACTCTTTCACCGTAACTCTTTGGAGTAATTACGTTCCAGCATATTGTGTATGTAAAGTGGGCTTTAATTAAAAATGGCCCGAAGGTGCCTCAAACTTTTTGGCTCCGATTTTGCTGAAAATTTGTAGGATAGTTCATTTTGAAGCGTTGATTACGAATCTGCAATAATTAGAGAAATTAAGCAATTTTTGCATTTCGAAACAGCGGGAATTTTTGTTTTTTCGCCGTTTTTTCCCTCTGGGTGGCGCCACGATTGTTAGATGTCTCTGATGATTGTAGATTCGTAATCTACGGATCAAAATATATCATCCTACAAATTTTCAGCAAAATCGGAGCCAAAAAGTTTGAGGCACCTTTGGGCCATCTTTAATTAAAGCCCACTTTACATCCTTGCTACGCGTGTCTTAGATATCTAAAACACATACTCACGGAATACTGGGTTTTATTAGGTTTTGGTTTCTTTATAGTTTTAAATATGGCTAATCCTGTAACAAAACGACAGTGCCGAATTTATCACACTTAAATTGTAAAATTATTTACAAACTTCTAACCTTCATGTTTAGATGATGCCGATTTGGACTTATTGGCTATTCCGGTGCTTGATTTATAAAATTATACACGCCGGTGATAAGATCTGATAACGTAAGAAATAAAGGAGTCCGTCAATACGGTTTTTGAATGGCAATTTAGTGTTATATTTCGGGGCAAGGCCCGTTCCCAGGCTGCTAGTTAAATATATCGATATTAAAATAACTGCAACTAATTCTTTGAAAAGAAATCAATAACGCAAAACTTAAATATTTCACTTTTACAATTTTGTTCAATCAATTATTCATACGAGCAAAATGAAGAAACGGGTTGTTGACCGTGTGCAGTGTGAACTATGCGAGCGCACTTTTGGTTCCAAGTACAAACTTGCAACCCACAAGAAAATTCATGTTGGGATAAAGTCTCACTTCTGCATCTTCTGTAACAAGGCATTTCTCCATTTCGACTATCTCAGGCGCCACATTCAAACACATTTAAATGAGAGGGCTTACGAGTGTTCAAAGTGTCCTGCGTCTTTTAAGCATAGATCGGGTTTAAATAGCCATAAAAATTGGCACATTATCAGTGAACGTCCTCGTTCTCATTTTTGTGACTTGTGTGAAAAAGCCTTTCTAACAATTGAACAACTTCGAACCCACATTGGATCCCACCTTGCAGAAAAACCATACAAATGTGTGACATGTGGAAATAGATACAGGAGCAACAGTGGGTTGAAATACCACAACCGTCGCGCACATGGGATTGGAGAAGAGTACCCTTATGAATGTGACATTTGCCAGAAGAAATTTTTTTTCAAATCTAATTTAGGTTACCACATGAAAGCTCACGCAAGAGAAAAACAATTTATGTGTAGAATTTGTGGAAAATCTATCATTAATAACGCTGAATTATTAATCCACATGCGGGTTCACACCAGGGAAAAACCATACAAGTGCTCCCAGTGTCCCTCAGCTGTCT
Organism: Orchesella cincta; assembly: GCA_001718145.1. Taxonomy (NCBI): domain Eukaryota; kingdom Metazoa; phylum Arthropoda; class Collembola; order Entomobryomorpha; family Orchesellidae; genus Orchesella; species Orchesella cincta. Next base: position 2,468 of record LJIJ01005479.1, read on the forward strand.
CAGGGCTACAAGACCTTGACAACCATACTTGTTGTGTGCAAAATTGTGAAAAACGACAAAAGCAGCAAAGCTGTTTGTTTTGTAAGTGGGAGGGTGAAACGCTTGAGCATCTGAACGTACATTTACGTCGACACACTCATGAGAAACCATATTTTTGTAAGGAATGCGATGCTTTTTTTGTTCAAGCGGGTGAACTTCAACGTCACAAACTAACCCACGCAGCAGCTAAGTCATACTCCTGTTCCAAATGTTCCAAATCGTATCGTAGAAAGGATAGCTTACAGCATCATGTTCGTGTTGTGCATGAAAAAGTTAATGTGAAAAGATTTAATTGCCCAATTTGTGGAAAATCTCTTTGCAGAAGCTCAAAGATGAATTCCCATATGAGAATCCACACAAATGAAAGACCTTTTCGGTGTTCTCAATGTTCTCTTACCTTTACGAGATCAGACAGTCTCCGGAACCATGTGAGATGCAAGCACAATGACGTGAAACGAAGAAAGATAAAAGGCTGCTTGTTTTGCGAATGGGTTGGGGCTGATTTCAATGGACTTGAAAGGCATTTGCTCAGCCGTCATGTTAACGAACGACCTTATAATTGCTCAGAATGTGACATGTCGTTTGTAACCATGGATAGGCTGACACGTCACAAAGTAAATCATTCTGGTGTCAGGCAATTTCACTGTAACGATTGCTCCAAGTCTTTTTTCCGCAAGGATAGTTTGCAGTCTCATTTCCGCAATATTCATTAACAATAAACAGCCTTCTAGACCTAACCAATCTCAGCAACTGAAGAGTTTTTTGGTAGTTAAAAAATATTAATTTTAAATAAGTATTTTTTATTTGTTTTGGAATTTTAAAAGGAGCTCTGCTTCATTTTTTTAATTCAATAATTTCGTTATTTTTTCAATTACAGAAATTATTGAATCCGCATCTGCAGCCGACAGACTGAAAAATGTTCATCATCATCCCCTGTTTCAAAACGTAGCGGCCAAAAACCAAACGGATGGTAGGATGGATTTTCATACTAATACACCACCACTTCACAATCATTGGAAAAATTTATAATTGTAAATATATAAGAGAATTGTAGTTAAATGAGGTAATGAGTCGTGTTGCTATTTGTGAATATATATTTTAATTTCTCACTCACTCCTTTTACTGTTTAGTCTAAGTTGTATTATTGTATTCTAGTAAATAAAACAGTTGAATGAACGAAATGGAATGATAAATAGACGCTTACTGAAGTGAGATAAAAAAGCATTGGGTTGGTAAATTAGGTAGAAACTCATAGAGCACTCATACCCCAGTGCATAATGATCATCACCCTCAATCCATCATCGGGAAAAGGATGAATTGTAAAATATTGTAAAATCTGAATATGAATTTTTTTGTATTGTACAAAAGAAATACGTTTTATATTAATTTAGTTATTGAAGTTTTCCATGAAGAATCATGCATTATAATGTCAAACAAAACTATTAGTTTCGAAGAACTGATGATGCATAAATATGAATATATTGTACCTAGCATCCATCTGCTTGCGGTTCACTCTATTTCAATTCTCCACTTTACGTGTGATTGTCTTTAATAGAAAAGAGGAATGAGAAAAATGTGACGAAATTGCGCAAGCCACAATGCTTTATGGGACTCAAGTATTTCATACGCAAGTGCTTGGTTTACTACCAAAACGACGTTGAAAATGGCAAAGAAGGGCACAACTACTTTCTCATAAATAAATTCCGAGGAATACCTACACACGTATTTCAGTTTTGAGGGCTCATATGGAACAGAGACGGAAAGACAAGGAACGAAAAGCCAAAATTTATAGGGCAATAAAAAAGCTTTAGGTTTTGTGTGTTAGGAAAGGTGTACGCTGGTATTTACCTGTTTATTATATCTTGACCTTGAGTACGAGTGGATGCGTCATGCAAGCTGTAACAGGTACTTACCAACTGCAAAGCATTCCTTGAAAAGAATTGCCCATGAGTATATGGCTTGAAATGGGGGGAAATTCTCTCTAGTAAACAGCGAGAGTTTCTTGCGAATACACAAAATATTTTTACTGTCATTGTGGAAACCTTTCCGAATACACCATTTCTCCCGCCCATTAGTAAATATTACAAAAATTATTATTTAAATTGATATTTTTTTATTTAGATCAAAATTTTAAAAACTGAGTGTGACGAAAAGTGTACGTGAGCATGCAGAGTGTGAAATATGTGGGAGAACATTTTATGGCAAACTCGCTCTTTCAGCTCACATGAAAACTCACGTGTGCGTCTTCTGTGACAAAACATTTTTTTACTTGTGAGATCTCACCAGTCACATCCGGACTGATTTAAATAAGAGGGCGTACAAGTGCAAAAAGTGTCCTTTGTCGTTTAGGCAGAAATCGGGTTCGACTTGTCATACAAAAACTCACATTATGAGTCCTCCTTCTCATTCCTGTGACTTGTGTGGAAAATCTTTTCGAACAACTTGGTACCTTCGAAGCCACATAGCAACCCACCTGGAAGAAAAACCATACAAATGTGTCACATGTGGGAAGAGATACAGGAGCAACGGCGGTCTTCAACATCACAACCGCCGCACGCATGAGATTGGGGACGCAAGCATTTATGAATGTGACGTTTGCCACAAAAAACTATCGACCAGATCTAGTTTAAATTACCACATGAAAGCTCACGCGGGAGATAAACGTTATTTGTGTGGAATTTGAGGAAAATCTTTCATTACAAAATATGCAATGGAATGTCACATGCGAGTTCACACCAAGGAAAAACCATACAAGTGCTCCCAGTGTCCTTCAGCCTTTTCCCAATCGGGGGATCTCAAAACTCATTTCCGTTACATGCACAATTGTGAAAAACGAGAGAAGCAGCATAGCTGCTTATTTTGTAATTATAAAGGTCTAAATTTCAGCAATCTTAACTCACATTTACGTATACACACTCGTGAGAAACCGTATTTTTGCTTGGAATGTGAGGCGTGTTTTACGCAAACAGGTGACCTCCAACGTCACGAACTAATCCACTCTGGAACTAAACCCTACTCATGCTCCAAATGTTCAAAATGCTTTCGAACAAATACTACTTTACAAGAGCATTTCCGGTTGGTTCATGAAAGAGTTGCCGTAAGCCAATTTAAATGTGGAGTTTGTGGAAAACATTTAGTCACTAACTCAAGCCTACAAAGACATATCAGGATTCATACGAATGAGAGACCGTTTCGGTGTTCCCAATGCCAGCGAAATTTTGTAAACTCGGGGAATCTAAAAAGCCACCTGAGATTCGTCCACAATGGAGAAAAGCGGATAAAAAACACCACCTGCTTATTTTGTGACTGGGCGGGGACCAAATTCAGAGAACTTCAGGAACATTTATTGAGTCGTCACGTATTTGAACGAACTCATTTTTGCTTGAAATGTGGCAAATCATTCGTTACCATGAGGTACTTGAGACAACACAAATTAGTTCATTCTAAACCGTTTTCTTGTGAGATTTGTTTCAACTCCTTTGCACGCAAAACGGGTTTGCGAACTCATATGGAAAAGGTGCATACAAATATCAAGTAAAATTTGAGAAAGAAAATATCAAGCAAAATGTTTTACATTATTACACACTATGCTCCATTTTTGCAGCGTGTCGAAGGCAAATTGTTCGTTTTTAATAAGTAATAATAAATAATAAAAGCACATCTGTTATGAAAAATACATATGCTGATGTTAACTAAAAATTAAATGTTGAACAAATGCTGAAACATAGCAAGTCGCAAAGTGCATGGAAGATCAAGCAGAAATTACAAATGTGTATAAAAGTAGGAAAACGGAATGAATTTGTAGGGATAGGCAAACTGTATAGCTACACACAACATATTTTGCCCGCGTTCATGCAGTTAGAAGAATGAAAGAAAAGAAATCCCAAATTCACTTTTTCAACGCGAGAAAAGAGGAACTCAAACCATTGTGAATACAAGTCATTGTGCATGATGAACGTGACCGTGAAACTTTGTGGATTTAACATGTAACAGAAGCAAGTGCATAATATTGAATTTTCTATTATATTCTTTGAAAAGAAACCCATTCTGTATCAATAGAACCGTGTTGCTGCCCAGTTTGCCTTGCCCCTACAGACCAGAGAATAAAATAAAAGAAACGACAAACCATATTCCCATCTATATTGAAATGAGCTTAAAATGTTTGTGTTTGTGAACGTGAACGAAGTACCTGTGTATGATCTCGATTCTGTGTAAATGCACCAAATTCCAGCTGCAACAAGTACATAAGACAGTGCTTCATCCCTTGAAAGGAAATCCTCGTGAGTACATTTAACAAATTTGGTGAGAAGTTCTCCACAAACAGTGTGGTGTCTTATTATGATAAAAATAATATTAGATAAACAGATATTTAAACAAATATAAATAATTCCTTGGAAAGAAATCATTAACGCAAAACTAAAATAATTCCCTTTTTACATTTTATTTAATCAATTATTCATACAAACAAAATGAAGAAAAGTGTTGTTGACCGTGTGCAGTGTGAAACGTGTGAGCGCACTTTTAGTTCCAAGTATATTCTCGCAGCCCACATTCAAATTCATACAGGGATAAAACCTCACGTGTGTGTATTCTGTGACAAAACATTTTTCCACATACAAGGTCTCAAAAGTCACATTCGGAGTCACCTAAATGAGAAACCTTATCTTTGTCCAGAGTGTCCTACTTCCTTCAGACAAGCATGTCGTTTGAATTATCATAAAAAGGCTCACATTACCGGACTCCCACATTCGTGTAGTTTGTGCAAAAAATCGTTCTCAACTTTTCATCAACTCCGAACCCACATTTCGTTCCACCTGAAAGAAAAACCTTATCAATGTTTCATTTGTGGGAAGAGGTACTCGAACGCCGGTTCGCTACATTATCACAAAAGAACGTCACATGGCTTGGGAAACCCATACCCTTATGAATGTGAACTTTGCGACAAGAAATATTCAGGTTTATCTTACCATATCAAAGTTCACAGGGGCGAAAAGCGTTTTTCTTGCGGAATTTGTCAAACATTGTTTATAAAAAATGATGCCTTAGTATCGCACATGCGAGTTCACACCGGGGAAAAGCCACATAAGTGCTCCCGGTGCCCTTCAGCTTTCTCAGAATCAGACACTCTCAGAAAGCACGTTCGCTATGTGCACAACGGAGAAAAACGTCAAAAGCAACAATGCTGCTTGTTTTGCAAGTGGGAGGGTGAAACATACACACATCTCAACACACATTTACGTCGACATACTAATGAGAAACCGTATTTTTGCATGGAATGTGATGCATGTTTTAGTCAAGCGGGTGGACTCCAACGTCACAAACTAACCCACTCAGAGGCTAAGCCATACTCCTGTTCCAAATGTTCGAAATGTTTTCGCAGAAAGGATTCTTTACAGAAGCATTACCGACTGGTTCATGAAAGAATTGCCTTAAGCCAATTTAAATGCAGAATTTGCGGAATACATTTTGTCACCAACTCATGCTTACAACGACATATCAGGACTCACACAAATGAGAGACCGTTTCGGTGTTCCCAATGCTCACTGGCGTTTGCACAATCGGGTACTCTTAAACGCCACCTGAGATTCGTCCACAATGGAGAAAAGCGGATAAAAAACAACACTTGCTTATTTTGTGACTAGGCTGGGACCCAATTCAGCAAGCTTGAAGACCATTTATTGAGTCGTCATGTATTTGAACGAACTTATTTTTGTTTGGAATGCGACAGATCGTTCGTTACCACCATCGAGCTGAAACGTCACAAATTAGTTCATTCTGGCATAAAACCATTTTCCTGCGAAGACTTCTCCAAATCATATACCCGCAAGAATCATTTAGAATCTCACTGTCGCAAAAAGCATCAACATCAGTAATGGCCTACCAGACGTCCCCTTTTCCACCGACATCAACGAAACAATTTTTAAGTAGTAGAGATCACTAATTCTTTAGTAGGTAATCTTTTATTAATTTTTGTAATTTAAAAGGAATTCCCTTTAAAACTTATGTAACCTAATATCTAATTTTCCCCAAGTGCAGAAACCTAGCACATCTGCCCGGAGAAAGAGAAAAATCATCATCACTTTGTTATAGAAATGTGCAAATAAAAGCCTGTAAGATTTGAGGTGGGTTATGTATTATAATAAGCTAAAACTTCTCACTGCCATCCATCATCGTCAAAAAAGATGGATTGTAAAAGTATATGGTTTAACGGCAAAAGTTTGGTCGATTAATATGAATCCATTTTTCTTTTTTCACGAACTTTCATTATGTTACTTCAATTTGCATGTCAATTAGTATAATTGATTTAAAATTAACACAATTTTTTTATTATGTACCTTTAGGTACATATTAAGAAGACTTTGTGTGTCGTCGTCTGTCTGTCGTCTGTCTGTCAACACGATAACTTTCGAACCGTTTGACTTTTTGAAATTCTGTTTTCACCAATCGATAGATAAGGTCAAAGCGGAGGATGAGTTCGAAGATGGGTAATCTGGGGTCACGGGAACAAGGTCAAATGATAAGCGCAACGAAATTGATAAGCGTCACATATAGCTTACGATACATCATTCGAAGGTATTGCTTTACTGATGATGTATATGCATCGCAAAATTTAAAATGGGGCTTCCTAACAGGGTCAAAGGTCACGGTTAATGTTTCAAATGACCATTATAGCTTGTAATATATCATTCAAAAGGTATTGCTGTGCTGATGATGATATGCACTGCAAATTGAATTCGGAAATTTCGAACCGAGGTCAAAAGGTCATGCACTTTCAAATGACACACTTAGGGTGGGATATATCATTCAAAAGCTAGTCCATTGAGATTTCACTTATGACACGTTTTTTAAGCGCCGCAAATTACATCCGCTAAAGTACATCGCTACATCTCGGATTGTCGGTTTATTAAGAGTATTATTGAGTAGTGTTAAGTAAAATTATTAAGCAATATTTAACAGTTTTTACGGAGTATGTTGCTTTGTTACGACTCCACTATATTATATGTACATAAATATTTGACACCATTGATTTTTCGACGCGCAGGATCTCATTTTAGTTCAGAACACTAGCTACTTCATGGCTGGCGTTACTGCAGAAAAGAGTATCGGGAAGGTGATGAAATCAAGCAAAGTTGAAGGGTTTATGGAAGACACAAATAATATAGATGTGTTTGGTTTAGTTGCCAGTGTTACCACATATGCAAATCAAGTAGCTACCTCAAACACCGCATTTTTGTTAAGTTATATAGGTGCATGTAGTTTTATTACTTGTTTAGTATTTAACGTATTGTCATTCACAACGTTTTCTGATGAGATGCCATCTATAAAGTATGCACTGTTTGCTGACGCGTATTGTTGTACATATTGCAATATCTATTTCCTATAAGTTATAAAATCTGCAGTTGTTTTACTGATATTAAATGTTTTATTTCTTGAATAAAAAAGTCATTGTTTCTATATTTATACGTAACTATTGACTTCTCATATCTTCACTATAATTTTTTAACCTGTGGTCTTTTTCATCAATCATCACCTTAAATTTATTTACAATTACCGTACCATCTTTCACTGAAGTTTAGGCTCAACACACTGTGATCTTATAGCCAGTTTACATGAAAGAAATAAAAAACCAAACTAAGGCTTTCCAGTTATTCATAGTTGAGATTATCACATCCGCTCTTTTTCTAAAGAGCAGAAATTGTACTCATCTTTCCTGCTTGTTTGCATTGTATACTGTATACTATCAATTATCAACATGAAAACATCCACTCGAAATCACAATAGAGGCTTGACATTCAGGATTTGTCATACGATACATTTTATTGTCATTTCAAAATCTGAAGGGTATCAGCTTTAGAAAAGAAGTTTTTTAGGTGTTTACGAAATGTAGTAGTATGTGTATATTTTTTGTACTATGACTTACAATTGTTAGTAATATAATGTAATGTTATCAAGTTTAAATAATTCTTGTGTCTTCCCTTTTGTAATGTGTTATATGTGTATGTTTTCAATTCGTTTGAAGATATGAGAGCATACTAAACTTTTCATTTGAGAAAACGAACATAAAGATAGCGTTTCTTTAGAATGGAAGCATTCCATTTTATCACAATAAGCAGTGTCTGGAGAAGAACTTGGCCAAGTATTAGTAAGCATCTTTTGTACGTAATGATACTAGAAAAAACTCTTATCAATTAAGCACTCACATAACGTTGAATGTATCATCAAAAAAGCAAAGAGAGTGGAAGAAAACGACAAATTAACAACAGCTAGATTTAGTTCAGTTGCACGTTGTCTCAGTCAACATTGTGTGTTTCAATCAGAATGTTTATTTCACTCAATATTTTAGGTTCATTTCATGATTGCAATTGCAGGTGTGATCAAGTACAAATGTATATTGGCTCAGTTGTTATCTTGGTTCATTCATGCACTTGTATCCACAACCAAAAGAAAACTTTCGTGTGTAAAATGCAAATTGAGCCATACTTTGTGTTGTTGAGTTACAGAATGGCAATGGTAGGAAGAAATGGGCTTTTTATTATTTAACAATGCTCGATCCTTTTTCTGGCATTTCAAATGTGCTTGGAAATGAAATATAATTATTTTGGATGTTGACTGTACCTAACTTTGTGCGTCGTCAGCAGTTCCGTAAAATTCGGTTAAAAAGGTTTCTGAAGAAGGTGATATTCGTGCGAATCCTTGTAAAATTATGAATGAATTCCATACCCAGTCTGCCTTAAGCAGTTTCAACGCCTTTCTAACCAATCCGGATTCACTTAAATGAGAAGCCGTACGTGTGCAAAAAATGTCCTTGCATCTTTCAAACAAACTTATTGCTTGAATTATCATAAATAGTCCACCTCCGCGTTCACATTACCTGTGATTTGTGTGAGAAATCATTTTTAACTGCCTCGTAAACTCAGGAAGACATGATCCCACCTGGAAGAAAAACATACAAGATGCCTGTTATCTCGTGTGGAAAGATATAAGGGAGAAAAGACGGTCGCAGTTGATTAGAGCTACTACCGAGACAATCGGGAACATGGTCACCTGCGCTACTATTTATTTGAAATTGCGATCGTATTTGTTTGTTGTCTGAGCAAGAAAATTAGGGCTTCAGAATATTGTCTGGAACGGACACGCATGAGAACCTCACACAGGTAGAAACACCCTCTTTCAGTGTGGTATGTTGTGGAAATCTCTTTCATTTACCAATATATAGCACGCCTCAAGAGACAGAATCTCGGTGTTCAACTAGGCGAAGAACCCTAC
>LJIJ01005480.1:0-11770 GCA_001718145.1 Orchesella cincta
ACATAGTTCCTCGACCGCGCTGCCAGTTGTGGTCCCAGTCACTTCTTTATCTAAATGATACCCATACGACAAAGGAGCAGAAATCGTACTTCTCCGGCCGCTAATTCTAACAGCGGGGTGACAATCATTTACGCTTCACGCAGTTAAAGCTATAGCCTCCGTCTTCGAAGGCGTTACTGAGAGTTCCACCTGTCACCCATTTCTTTCGTTAATCCACGTGCCTTCCTGTAGAGCACCCAATGCATCGCAATTTTACTCGCTGCAGAGAGTGCTAATCGTCGGCATCCCTGTGACGTCGCGCTTGGTACCTGTTGCGTAGGCGTGACCAGGGAGTTCATTCACTACGCAGTCCCACAAGAATGGAGACAGACTCTCCCTGCGGAGGAACCGGCACCAAATTGGACATCGGTTCCTTTTTTACCGTTTACTGTCGAGACGGCCTTCCTTCCAGTAAGCATGGAGAAATCCATCTGACAAAAGAATGTTTGGACTACTTATCCTCATAGTGCCCTTTCAATCTCTTATATAGGACTCTTGTAAAAGCACCTCTACGTCAAGAAGACTCCTACAGACACTTCACGTTGTAAGGTTTCTCTCGACTTGAGTAAGAGTTGTGTATCGCAGGCATCCGTAGATGGCTCCCCTCAAGTACCGCGTGGTTTTGCCCCATTACCCTCAAAAGTCCTATCACTGAAGGTGTCTTGATTTCCCACCACAACCTTTCAAGGATTTAAGACGAGGAGGTCAGTGGATGCGTCTCTAAGTGAGACCGGACATAATATCCTTGCCACGGTTTTGGGCAGAAAGATCACTCTGGCAGTCTTCACTTACGATGGAAGTGTAGCAAGGGCGATACATGCCCGAATAGAAGAAAAGCGCGGGTAGCGATGACTTCTTGCCCTGTTTCAGAGAGCTGGAAGATTCATCGCACTCCGTCAAGGACTGAATGTTGCTATTGCCAGCCCTTATCTTGTGTTCCGTAATGGACCGTAGTGAACCTCCATGGGCGTGGCGGGGGTTCAGTGTATACTGTTTCCCCCCGCTTCACCCATCGGTGGTTCCTTGAAGGGACTATTCATCATGATATCTTACGGTCTCCTCGGTTCTTTGTGTAAACCGCTGGAGTCTCAAGGGTCCAACCTGTTACCGAGTCGTTCCTTAAATCCGATATATCGTGATGCCTCTGGCATCCGACTCCATCTCTTGAGCAAAAGATTCCTGAACGATGTTCTTTTGCCTTCCTGATGACGCCTTAGTAGGCATTTCTGGCGACTCGGAACTTCCTCCCAGGATTCTTCTGTGCCCAGGGTATTCAGAACACCCTTTCCAAGCGTCTTACCTCTTTCTTGGTTTCCGCCATGTCGTTATCCCACCATGGGATTGCCTGCGGTCTGGCCCTGATTTTGGTCAGGGACAGCTGGGCTTCATAACTTTCATTGATGGGCCTTTGTCAGGCCTTCAAATTGTTTTTCCAGATCTTCGATATTGGGTGATTTTCCTCGGTACTGTTCAGGGCAAGCTTCGACTGTACCAGGGTTCCATATTTACGGGTCGTCCGCCTTCTTGTTCCTTACATTAAAGGTCGCCTCCGACTAACTTGAATGTAATCAGTCGTGGTCAGATGAAGTTGAGTATCATCTCTACGACCCATTGCGCATAAGGTTGAATACTCCGGTGAAGCCATGCTGTGTCCAACACCTCCCTCGCCTTACGGCGTGTCACGAGGTAGGCCTGTGTCCATTGGTTTATATATGGAGGTCACTGGTGGGGATGAACTCAACAGTTGTCTCCCCGTGGTTACAGGTTCACTACTTCCCACAGTGTGTGATGGGAATAGTCATCCTCCTACTACCATTTCATTGCTCTCTGCTCAGTATTCACTGCTCCGAAACGTGTAGTGACTGGGTGAGAGCACCAGTTTCGTTAGGCATGTCACGAAGGCACGAAAGTCATACTTTACCGTAATTGTGCTGCGGGCCATCCCTATCGCTTAGATTGGTAGTGCCAGCACTCAGGCTCCTTCGATATTATAAGGCTGCGCTGGCGGAACACTGGTCCGTTTCCCACTGCGACCCAATGTGTCAACCCGCTTGCATCCTTAAACTTGCCTTTGAAAACGTATGGTTCCTGTAGGAGGCTAGTAGCTGCCAGTCTTGCCTTTCAAGCAAGTTGTGAGGTTAAGAGAGGCTGTCTGCGCTCCGGTGCATGTTCAGTTGATAAAAGCTTGATTCCTGTCATGTATTCCTGTAATAGTTGTATACCATTGTAACATCCGGTTACTTGTTGGAGAGGCTCTGGCATCGCCATTGCACTAGTGCTTTGGCTGCCGGTCTACTACCAAGTCACTGGGCCACCCATCTATCTACTTTATCGCCGGGTGGCAATAACCGGTAACAATACTCTTGGTACACCCAGTGTTGCCTCTCTGTGCGTCCCAGGACATAAAGTATCAATATTGTAAGAACCATATTAAAACCATACAATCCTGCGCAACATGATTGATTTCGGATTTGTAGGTGGTGGAGGTGGCATCGATATACGATTCCTCTCCTCCTCCACCATTCCCGTGAACCAGCACTAGCACTATCCAACAATTTCGCATTTCGTAAACTACTCAGAGGTGGTGTGAGGGTTGAGTGAAGCGTCGCGACTCCACCTCCTCCTCCTCCATCAGTCCCCTTCCCACCCTTCTCCACTCATTAGCGTCAGCGGGGGGAGGTTCTCACAATTCGGACTCTCATCTCCATGACATGGTTTTTCCTGTAATAGAAAACTGGGTTGGGTATCCTTCCCATAGTATAGAGAGAATGAATAACAACGATGTTTATTTACGCAGTTTGGTTAGTTTGTATTTATACCCTGTAGCATTTATGTGCACTATCTAGTTCTGGGTTGATTTACCATTTATTTTGGCACAGCGGCAGGGTTTGGACAGATTGGTGTTAAAAGATTTGCCATGTAATTGGTTTAAGCAATCATTGGTTAACCATTACCTGTGACTTGGAGATTTAGGAACTGAATTAAAATTATTGTCGTTGAATAATCGAAAGTTTGGTCCAATTGTGACAATTGTTGAGCTCTGCCATGATTTATTATAATTTTGACCATAAAATGTGATTCCATAAATGAAAAAATATCCGCTCTCAACCTCCTTACCCTCAAGACTGCTATTATATCAGGTTGATTGGAGCTTTCTGGGCATATTTGAGGATTAACCTGTCTCAATAAACCGGGGGTAATAGGAAAATTTTCAAGCAGAAATATGGAAAAGTCCGTTGAGTTACGACCAAAGGCTTTTCTTCTTTTACGCGTTTATGACCAGGTCTACCTTCTAAACACCATGGGAGCTTCGTGTTTAACCTGCTTTAAAAGTAGCGTTGCGTACCTTAGTTATTAAAGGCGAAATGTCAATTTTTGGGAATACTGCTAGTTAATTTCAAAACCTTTGCGAAAATTAAAACATGAGGCATGTTAATATGCAATCAAAAGAATATGACATGCAAATGCTTTTAACATTCGCATTGATGATGTCGTTCCAAGCGTATTATATCGCGTTCCGGTATTTTACTGAACCAATATATATTTGAAAAGCAGCTCTCAACAGCCTAACTTTATTATTGGTTATTGCATTTGTGAGGTGGCAGTATTTCACACAGTGTATACAGCGTCAGATAACTTGTCTTGATGTGGAATCTAGCTTGTTCAACACAGTTCAAGGATATAGACGAGATAGACACACGTCATCGTTCATTTGCGTCTTTATAATTTACGCGCATTATAACGCTCCTTGTAATCCACCATGTCTACATCGAACCTAATTGATAATTCATTTTTAATTTAGAGATTTCATTTTAATAAAGGGCTAGATTTTGTCACCTAAACAATATCTCTGTGGTTCTCTTTGAATAAAACACTTGACAATTAAATCAAAATAAATAACGAAACTCCAGTTTCACTTGAAACCGTCTGCATGAAACTTACAATTTTAAGATTTTGAAGAGCTGGGAGTACGATATTCAGATGCACATGTTTTTACACAGAAAATCACAAATAGAGTTCCCATTTTGGGTTAAAAGCACCAACTTAGATCAAAAGGGTGGTTATAATCCACTTTGCAGTGAAAATTGACAAAAACGTTTAATATTTCAAGGGTGAGATTTGTTTCACTTGTCGGAGAAATTCAAGTCCGTAGGATTGTGTCGTAAGCGAACAGTGATCTCTATTCTCACATTTCATTCATATTTCTAAATTAACATTTACGACTACAGAGAACCTTATAGAATTGGTTGCATAATAAATAAAAAGTAAATCTGGGTATTAATTGTATTTCCTTGCTTCCCCAATAAAACTGGACAAATTCTATGGAACAAAATTTACACATCATATTAATTTTCAGTGTAAAAGACCAAACTGAAATAATCATCATCCGCATGTCATACGTATAACTGAACGAGTTGAATGGTGCTCGTTATAATTTACGACAAAAGCATAAAATCTAATTGGTAATTACCTTTTTCGTCACTAATTCTTATTATTAAATCGAGTTCAGTGTATATTTTAGTTCATATTACAAAAAAAAAATTTAAACGTTGCAAGAATTTAAGATTAGATCAACTGAAATCTTGATTTAGGTGAATTTTTAGCATTTTCTTTTCGTTCAGCTTAACAATATTACAAACTTAGATTTGCTCAAAAATATTTTCAGAATGCGTTATCTGCTGCTAATTACCTTGGCGCTCTTCTTAATGGTGGAAGTGCTTGTAGTTTGTGAAGGGGCGGAATCAGAGGAGCGTAAATTTGGTAAAATCTAAAACCCTTTATTGGTTTTGCTGGCTGATGTAGTTATGCAATTGTGGTATGTCATCAGAATTATGCAAGAGCTCTTGGACGGGTGAATTTAATTGTCTCGAGAGTCTTGGAAAATATTACTGGGGAGCTGGAGAATGCACAGAATTAAAGTATGCTTTTGTAAATGTTTCATTTTTATATACGTATATACTTATGAACAACTTAACTTTCTTGTCAACATTTTCTGCAACATTTTTGAATAGATATCGTCATCAGTACTGGGGTGAAACTGAAGGTGAAAAGGAAGTTCCATGTCGTGATGGAAACCTTTTTGAGACAGAAATGGATTGCAAATTGACATGTGTAGGTTAGTGGAGAGATTCATCAGTTTTCTTAATTTTGAGGAGTAGAAAAGTATAAGTAAGTATTTATTTTTGTCCAGTGTCCAATATTGATAAAAATTAATAAATTATTTCACTAAATACCCAGTGCAGATTTGGTTGCCTGTTAGCAAAGATTTATCCAATTGGTGAAATGTAAAATGTGTTTCTTTAAAAATATGCTACACAAAAACAGTTTTCCATTCCAACATTTTTTTTGCTGCAAAAAACATTATGATTCAATTTACAGGCATTTATTTCCTTAGTAATTAATCCCGTCATTGATTTAGACGAGTTATTTTAATTGTATAATTAAATTAATACACTGCTACTCATATAATAAATGTCACCATAACCGTTGAACATAATTCGGTCACGATGACAGTTAATACCAGGAAATGGTTTTTACAGGTTCGCACACGCAAGAAGCTGTGCCGGCCATCAAAAAATACCTAATGGTATACTCAATCCAGGGGTAGCCTTATACTTCCCTATGATGCCGCTTTTCAAGTAATGGCTTGCAGATTCGTAGAAGATTCGAACCGTGTCTTTGACTTTACTATTACTTCAGCACTGGGGGATTTCGAATAACCCTTTGTGTTCTTTATGGCTTGCTCTTTAAAAGTTTTTGGAAAGGGGTGGAAATTATGGGGATATTTTTTGGAAAATCTACCACAGAACGGCATCAACGTTGCTGCCTATTTTTTATACTTTTCTCCCTCTCCGTTCTATGCATCTTGCAGGATTTCCTACTTTGAAGCAACTCATTTCAAATAAATATCGATTTTGGGTTTCTCAAAGTAATTCTGTAGTGTCTGCTGTGCGTAGCTTTTCAAATGTAACAAGGATGGGCTTAGAAAGGTACGTTGACGTGGAACCTTCGTCTCAACCAACTTTTATTTTGTGCCATCGGTGGTGCACGCCGCCGCTGCAGCAGTAGGCAATATCCAAAACTGTTCTATCAAAACGTACAATAATACCTTTGGAAATGTTCGACCCGCCTCAGCTCGGTAGCTGCCGCAGCAATTAAAGGCACTTGGGTTAATTCTACGCGTCGAACCTCATGTCGTTCTCGCGGAGCAATTGCGGAAAAAGGGCGTGATTGTTAATTAATAATGAACGTCTTTACGCCCTGTTTTCTGCCCATAAGCCGTTACTATCCTCACCCCTTGATTTTCCCTCCGTGTTCTCATTACCAAATATCTCGGGCTAGAAGTTTGTGGTCTACGTACCTTGCCTCTTGCTGCGTTTATCAAGCGCCGTTTTTCCCCATCTTACTGCCACAGGTGCGCTACTGGTGAGAATTGATAGTTTAACTAAGGCTGCTACAGTGTTAAAACTGGAGAATGTAAGAATAACTACGGCGAGTACGTTCGTTGAACCGAAGCCAATTAGTATGATGTCGTCAGTTGGAGCTTGTTCTAATTTCTCAGTTTGCAATTTGTTTGTTGTTGCATGTATTTTGGTGCATTTGTTGGTTGAATTATAGTAGGAATTGTTTTAAAATGTTATTGCAGGTAGCGACGCATAAATTGTTTAGTGCAATAAAAAAAAATATTGTATCAACCTTTTAAAATTTGGTGTGCGCAATAGATTTACAAAAATTGGTAATTTAAATTAATAAATATTAAATTTATTAAATTCTAAGATTGAGTTACATTAAATTTGTAGACTGTAAAACTTTAGCAAATAGTACAATTTAAAAAATCTACAAAGATTTAATATAATTATCATAAAGATTATCGCTTATATAGTCTGTTAATAATATAAATTATCAACTAGTTATAGTTATTTACGCATAAATAAAACTCTTAATAAGGCTTTGTGGTTTAAAACAAGTTCCAAGTATCAGAAGCTATCTGTACCTAAGTCTGGCCAGCCGCACGTCTTGGCACGTCCAGCCTTTTTAGTAGCGTAATTTTTATTGTGCGACGTTTTTTAATATAAAAGCAATTTTTAAGGCAAAAACCGATTTATAAAAAGGAAATTCTGAATTTTTTTAAAGAAATATGAAATATGTACAAAATGTACATAAAAAGTCAAATCAAGCATAACAGTTCTTTCCTTAAATACCTTTTACATTCTCACAGGCCGCACCTGACGCAAAAAATTATTTGAATTCGGGCTTTTGTACAGATTTTGTTGAAAATCAATAAATTCCCTTCTCATTCGTGGTAAGGCCTATTTTTTCGAGTCTGCGGTCAGTCATGCGACACCTTGTGACACAGTAGGATAGGCCCTGATTAGGTTTCATCAGAGTCATTAAGTGTTCATTGCAAAGGTTCGCAAGGTAATTAAAAAAATCCATTTGACTGATTTTCAGATGTCCTTTACGCCGTTGGATACATCAACGCAGCGAGAAAGAATAAACGTTAGCAGAAGTGGAACGATGGGGATTGGCCGACTTCCGACAAAACGATACCCACCCGCCGCTCTCATCTGTAGCAGTCCCGAAAAAGGCTCTGTAGCCAGGCGGCGGTGATCGACTCCAATCAATACACATTCATCATTATGAGAAATAACGGAACTCATGGTATATATAACACTCATCAATCTTGCATCGCCCCAATGCATGGCTTGAAGAAAATCCCACCAAAAAGAGTGAAGGGATACGGTCCAGATCGGGCCCCGGGATACCTTGGGGCGTTTCAAGATGTATGAGTGTGTATATTGGAGTCGATCACCGCCGGCCTGCCTAAAACTTAGAGACCAGAAGATGGCCAGGTTCTTGTAGACTCTGACGATAACTTGAGAGACACGCCAGATCCCGGGAAATTAAGTGAGAAATCTGGGAATTCGACAGTGGGTTTCAAAAACATCTCACCCATAATCCGTGTCGGTTTCCCAGTAGAAATTCAATTGGAGCTGCAGACAAAACTCCGATCCTCCTCAACATTAGAAAAGCATCATCAAGAGGATGACACCGATGAAGTAGTCAATTTTGAGCATGGTAAAGAGACTGATAAACCGTGAGGTAGTAGGGCTATAGAGTCCTCAGTAAGCTCTGCTATACCTCTTGGTGGACTATCGTCTGCGAACAGGTGGGATTCGAGCTTCGAATTTAGAGAAGAAAGTCATTTCTATCAGAATATTTTGAGTCCAATCAACCAATCAGCTCCAAAGAGAATCAGTACGGTTTCATATTTGGAAATGCTAGTCTTTGCGGCTCCAGCCTCACCAGTAAGGCTCTAGCCGCACTCGGGACCCCTAAGATTAAGAGCATCAACAGTCCATCAACCACAGGAATAGTATTGCCGGCTTCTTGAATCAATCTCACACTGAGCCACCAACTGAAATGTCATGGGATTTAAATCAAAATGTGCAGCTACGTCCGCGTGCTGAGTCAAGTAGCAAAATGTACTGCACACTTTCCTAAAACACAAGCTCTGGGGAAGAGTATGTGCAATCCCAGTTTACGTATTCGTACAAACAACAAATTGTGATATTCTTCTGATAAAAACATTTTTAAAACTTTTTGGCATTGTGTCTTTTATTGTGAACCTCTCTCATGTAACAAGTCAAAGAAACTATCGTTAAATTTCATGACTCGGCATTTTGTCAAAGCAGGCTGGTGATAATAATTTATTACGAATATTTAATGTCCAAATCATGATGTTAGATGAATAAAAAGATAAGGTAAAACTACGTACATCATTTAACATACGCGTACGCGTATAATTTAGAACGCCATACCACAAAAGAAATCCAACGTCAAAGCACATGTTCTTTCAACTCTTGGGTCTTGAGAAAACGAGTTCAGATAAGAAAGCATTGCTTGCGGTTTGTGGTAAGGAATTTTTATTGAACTATTTCAATGGCACTAATGAGAATGAGTGATGTAATTTGGATATGGCGTTAGTGTTCGTCTTTTCTTTAAGTAGTGCCGTACACCTCTCACTAAATTAGAAAGAGGTTCGTTTCTATATAGTTTGTTGTTGTTGACAAGCAATTTTTACCCTCTCAATTCATAGTTCATTCTATTACAAAATGAAAACTTCTGGGTTACCAATAGTGTTAATTACTTTCATCATTGTATTCATAAGTACAAACATGGTTGTTGCTAAAACAAAGCAAGCCATTGAAAACGAGCTGCATTCAAACCAGCAACTTCAAACAGCAAATATCACATTTTCCAAGGATATCGGTTTAAGGCAAGTATTTTTCATACATATACAAGATAATATTTCTTAGATTTAATAGGAATATTTTTTACTTGATGGCTGTCTCATGGAACTAAAAAAAGATTTCCGCGCTAATATCCCAGGGCCGTGTGGTCCAGGCCCAGTGTTCGTTCAAGATATTCATAATTCGAATCTTAGAATGTGAAAAACTATAAACACCAATAGAAAACGTCGTTTTGGTACAGTCTGTAAAGTACTCCAAAATACTTGCCCAACTATGGAAGTACGGAGTACTCACTTAAAAATGTGTATTCCAAAACCTCGCATTTCCAAGTTTTGAATTTAGTTCCAAGGCTGAGACAAACTGTTTAAACAATTACACTTAAATACAACACAGAAATTATTATAACCTTTCTAAATAATATGCAAAAATGGTTCCATTGCAGTTTCAGTAGCGCAAGTGCGCGATAAAGATTTACGGAATCAAAACCACAACATCATATACCAAACCAAGGTTTGGTTGTAATTACGGCATTTAATTTCAACTTCTAAAGCACATCATGACTAAAAAGGAATTCTTTTCTTTTCGTAGTAAAAGCTTGCCAGGTCCTGACATACCTACGGAATATGATGTGAGGGTTTTTTTAGAACAGAACCAATTCACGCGTTTATTATTAAGTTGTAAAGAGATGACTGTATTCCAAAAAATTGCGTTATATTGAAATTGTAAACAAACATATGTCATTTTATGTATTACAAATTTGGTTTTATTTATTGGTCAGAAGCTTACATTATGACGTTGTGTTAAAACGCCGTCACTTTATGAGATTTAAATCGTCAGCTAGGAATCATGAGAAGAGTAAAACTTTTCTCTATTCACACGTTTGTGCCTGCGAGAATAAAAAATGATTCATGAGTGAAGGGCATTCATTTGCAACAATCCTCTTATCGTAAAAACGTTTCACAAGAATATGATCTTTACCTCGATAATTTTGGAGTTTTTTTGCTAATCTGAACTCATGGAAAATGTTAGGTTCCATCTCTAATAAAATTATTTCACTGTCAGCCCCACTTCCTTTAGCATGTTGTGTTTATGGTTCTAGGAAACGGTTTAATATGAAGCATTAATTACTTCACCGTTTTAGTGAGCCTCAACGAATATTAGTTTTCATTATCGTGTTTATTAGAAAATTTTGCTCTGAAACACGGTGCAATTTGTTATAGAATATCCTAACAGCAATTTCTGCTGATGGTTTTTTGGCATCATAATGCTGACATATTTGTTACTAGCATGAAATGCATTTTATAAATTTAAGTACCACAAAACAAAAAGTCACCATATCTCATTACTAGTTTGAACGAAAATGATATATTTGCATAGTAAATATACAAAAAAAGCTTAAAGGAATGCCCAAATATGCTACCAAATATGTTAATTATGAAAAACATAGTCCTAAGGCGTATTTTCAAAATTTATTGTTAGAGATAAAGGAAACAAAATAATAAATGAAATAACAATATGTTTGATAATTTTTATAGTGTTGTTATTTTACTGAACTATCGTATCTTGGGTAGTGTTACTCCTACAATCATCATTCTCAAGTCAAACATTGCTTAATATTATCAGTGCAATGTGTCCACACCCACAAATACAAACACTACATCCAGGATAGTAGGGCAACTACTTTTATTTTATTCGTGCATATACAATTTCAAAAAACTGGAATGGACCGATATTTAATTTCTACTCTATCATTTGCCGATCAACAAACGAGAAACTAATCGGACCAATGTGTTTCTTGAACTACTTCTATCCACTCATTAACATCTGATATATTCGACACTAAGTGGGGAAACTTTTCTTTGAGTTTAGCTTTCAAATCAAGTAGGAGCTTTCAAACTCTCATCGTATTCTCTTCATGTCACATAAAGTAATAGCAATATCTAATTCTACATTGCTAACATGAGGGGAATCAGGATAATGGGTCAACATCTTTGTTAAAACCTCCCGAAATCCATCTAAGCAGTCTCAAGTTCAAGCTTCCATTGAGTTACTAGCCAATATTTGAGCTTATTCAGGGTGTCAATATGACTTGTCTCCAAACAAAAATTTAAATGAAAAGAATGAGCTTCATACATCTTCAATGCCTCTTCATGTTTCCTTCATCAGCTTGATAATGCAATGAAGTTTAAGCATTTCATGAAATCGATTGGATTCTGGAGTCTTTTGAGTTTTTTCCACATTCATAAATGTCTTAGCAACTATGCCAGCCTCCTCTTTTCTCAAGGTCATAAAAACATCTTGAAAACTCTGAAGAAATATTGGCCATTAACATAGTTGGAAACTATCAAATGTTTCTTACTTTCATACGCAGTTTTTCAGAGTGAAATTATTTTCCAAGGACTCTTAGTCCCAAACCCTTCCGCAAAATATGGAGATACCCACATTTAAAGGTGGATGTGTTTAAAATGTCCAAGTAT
>LJIJ01005481.1:0-11769 GCA_001718145.1 Orchesella cincta
TCAGCAAAAGACCTTAAAAACCCTATAATTCGTTCGCAAACAAAAAATTTGAGGTCAACACTTTTAGAAGATCTTAGTCAGTACTAAAACGTTTGAACACTGCTTAATTCTTATTGAATAACATTCGCGGATAGATTGCCACAATTAACAATCCCTAGCATACAAAGCGACCAAAACTTACAATTTGTGATCAATACATAATCGGCAATTTCTAGCTCTATCCATTTGCCATACAATGTAAGTGTTCCGGAAACCTGCTCCGCCTTTTCTGAAGCTAATTGTCCGATATCCACGCTTTTTTTCGAAACAGACGTTTATGTGTTGGGCTGGATTTCCGTAAGTTTGTGACAAAGACACGGCCATGGACTTGTGAAATTTCGATTTCATATTTCCAGCAATAGAACGATTACCCAAAACGTTGTCCAGAAATATCGCATAAAAATTAAGTCACAAAAGCTTGTTTCAATATTTGAGACAAGACCAGGGGTTGAACTTCGTAGCGTACACGGTTTGATACCTTCAACACACCCCACTAAATTTGATTGTAACAGAACAGAAAGGATACAGACTTGAGCCACAATCTTGGAAATCGCCAAATGGAGTTGGAATGTGGTTCAAAACTCATTAAGCGATAGAACTGTTGTAATGGATGATTTTTTCTATCTCCGTCGTGACGTCTACCTAGTTCTCTTACGAAACCGTCGCGTTACGATGGTACCTTTGAAGTTGTTGATTGACAGCGTGCAGAAACTGCCTGCACATAACGCTGTACAACTAAAGCTATCGCAGTCAACCACACTGACTATACATTTTGTTCCCCTTTTCAAAATAAAAAGGACATTGTGGAAAACTCGGTCGCTTACAAATCCCAAACCGTAGTGGATATTTTTTATTCCGGACCGATGGAAACTGTCTTTTTTATTTAAAAATGACCAAGAACTACAAACCTTTCTATACGAAATCAACATGTAAAAATGAGTTTTGAGGAATGCGTTTAACTTTCCCTAAAAGCAAACACATTTATTTACTGCCTTTCAATGGGAGAGTGGTTCCAACTTCTGTGGCGCTAAATTTCAGCAATTGCTACCGAACCTCACCAAATATACCGATGTAAACTAGATGGAATCGAGTATCAACGAGCTATCGTCACTGATTTGCCTGGAATTCTAGACTGGTTGTAGTAGATAACGGCAATTTATCCGCATTGCCGTTACTCATCCAGTCGCACTGCAGGATTTAGTCAGAGGCTTGGGCTTCATTGCTTGTGGCTCACAGAAAATAAACACTTTGCTATCAGAAGAACTTTTCAGAGTTTTTGACGTTTATGTTGGGCTGCCTTTTGGTATTTAAATTTGACAATTATGCCAGCGCATCTTGTGTGTACTTATAAAAGTGGCTGAATACCAAAAAATGAGTTTAAAGCTGAAACAAAATCATTTTTCAGCTTTAAAGAATTATTTCATCCCGAATATTTTTCCAGCCAGTAGTCATTTTTGCTGGAACAGGGTGATGCATTTACAGCAAGGCACTTAAATACAACAGGAGTAAGATGGATAGCGGGTGCAATTATACTAGTCGCAATTGTTCTTTGCAACGGATACAAATATGACAACGTGTACAATATCATGTCTGCTAGAAAGGCAATACCGCTTTGGTTCTTTGATCAGTTATTGGCTGCAAACTTTAATATTTTTACAAGAACCAACTTAGTTTTTCCAATAGCGTCGCTGAAAGAATTCCAAGAGCTAGCAAAAGCACATAAAGCGTGCCATAACGGATCATAGAGTTATCTCTGAATATAATTTAACATGGAGAGCTCCGGGATTGGTCTGATACTCAGAAGATAAACTAAACATATATTTGTTGGAATCTGGGGCTTCATATGAATTTACATAAAAATTTGCTGAAAGATTGGAATGTTTGATGAATGGTGGGCAGCTCCGCAGGCCGGAGCCGATCGAGTCCAATATATACACTCATACCTCTTGCATCGCCCCAATGCATGGCACGAAGAAAAACCAACCAATGAGAGTACAGGGGTTTTGGGTCCCGGCATACCTGGGGCGACTCAAGAGTATGAGTGTATATATTGACTCGATCGGCTCCGGCCTGCAGCTCCGGCTTCAAAGCGCAAAATGTATTTTAATGTAAGTTCGTATATGAGATTGTTAAAACACAAAAATTTACACCAGTTTGAAGCCTCACTCATCAAAAGCTTGCCTACCGACTTGGAAGGTACGGAGCAAGTTAATATACAATTAGAACGACAAAATAAGCATCAAAATTTGGTTTTCACTCGATTGCTCAGTGATTGCAACAATTCTGCGGTGGTTTTTCCTCAGACCAATTTGTTCGATTTATATAAGACACTACAAAAACAAGGAAATACTCACTTTGGCGATTGACAAGAGGAGTTTACTTGAAAGAAACAAGGGATTGGTTTTGCGAGGCTGGATATCCAACAACATGATTTTTCAATTTTAAATCAATTAACGCAGGCTCAGGAATTTGCAGCATGTTCGAAATTTATATAAGAAATGATATCCACGCACTCTCTCAAGCCACGGCTAAACAATGACTATCAAACTGCACAAATCTCAGGAAACATTTTGGTGGTTTTGCCACCTTACTTTGTGGGCAAGCGGTGGCAGTCCGTTAGTTTCACTTTGAGAATCGAAAAAAGAATTTATTTCTGGATTGTTGATCTTATACTGTTTTTTTCTGGTTTTTAAATGTGGGTTTCCATCTCGAAGTAAATTTTCCCCTTTTATAACCTTTTAGAAAAGCGCATCCAAACGCAAGCAATTTTAAAACCAGAATAAACAGTATAAGATCAACAATCCAGAAATAAATTCTTTTCGATTCTCAAAAGTGAAACTAACGACTGCCACCGCTTGCCCACAAAGTAAGGTGGCAAAACCACCAAAAATGTTTCCTGAGATTTGTGCAGTTTGATAGTCATTGTTAGCCGTGGCTTGAGAGAGTGCGTGGATATCATTTCTATATAAATTTCGAACATGCTGCAAAATTCCTGAGCCTGGTAATTGATTTAAAATGAAAATCATGTTGTTGTGATATCCAGCCTCGCAAAACCAATCCTTTTTCTTTCAAGTAACTCCTCTGTCCAATCGCAAAGTGAGTATTTCCTTGTTTTTGTAGTGTCTTATATAAATCGAACAAATTGTCTGAGGTAAAACCAACCGCAGAATTGTTGGCAATCACTGAGCAATTCGAGTGAAAACCAAATTTTTGATGCTTATTTTGTCGTTCTAAATTGTATATTAACTTGCTCGTACCTTCCAAGTCGGTAGGCAAGCTTTTGATGAGTGAGGCTTCAAACTGGTGTAACTTTGTGTGTTTTAACAATCTCATATACGAACTTACATTAAAAATTAAGCCGGAGCTTTCCAATATGTCGCCCCCAGGTATTGACCCAAAACCCTGTACTCTCATTGGTAGTGCATGCCATGCCAAGAGGTATGAGTTATATATTGGACTCGATCGGCTAGCTGCCCATTCATTCAATTCAATCTTCAGCAAATTTTTATGTAAATCATATGAAGCGCCCCAGATTCCAACAAATATATGTTTAGTATCTCTGAGTATGCAGCACCCAATCCCGGAGCTCTCCATGTTAATTATATTCAGAGATAACTCTATGATCCGTTAGTGGTACGCTTAATGTGCTTTTGCTAGCTCTTTGGAATTCTTTCAGTGACGCTATTGGAAAAACTAAGTTGGTTCTTGTAAAAATATTAAAGTTTGCAGCCAATAACTGATCAAAACCAAAGCGGTATTGCCTTTCTAGCAGACATGATATTGTACACGTTGTCATATTTGTATCCGTTGCAAAGAACAATTGCGACTAGTATAATTGCACCCGCTATCCATCTTACTCCTGTTGTATTTAAGTGCTTGTTGTAAATGCATCACCCTGTTCCAGCAAATGACTACTGGCTGGAAAAATATTCGGGATGAAAATAATTCTTTAAAGCTGAAAAATGTTTGTTTCAGCTTTAAACTCATTTTTTGGTATTCAGCCACTTTTATAAGTACACACAAGATGGCTGGCATAATTGTCAAATTAAATACCAAAAGGCAGGCCCAAACATAACCGTCAAAAACTCTGAAAAGTTCTCTGATAGCAAAAGTGTTTATTTTCTGTGAGCCACAAGCAATAAGCCCAGCCTCTGACTAAGATCCTGCAGTGCGACTGGATGAGAACTGCAATGGGATAAATTGCATTATCTACTACAACCAGTTAGAATTCCAGGCAAAATCAGTGACGATAGCTCGTTGATACTCGATTCCATCTAGTTTACATCGGTATATTTGGTGAGGTTCGGTAGCAATTGTGAAATTTAAGCGCCACAGAAGTTGGAACCACTCTCCCATGAAAGGCAGTAAATAAATGTGTTGGCTTTTAGGGAAAAGTTTAAACGCATTCCTCAAAAACTCATTTTTACATGTTGATTCGTATAGAAAGGTTTGTAGTTCTTGGTCATTTTTAAATAAAAAGACAGTTTCATCGGTCCGAATAAAAAATATCCACTACGGTTTGGGATTTGTAAAGCGACCGAGTTTCCACAATGTCCTTTTTATTTTGAAAAAGGGGAACAAAATGTATAGTCAGTGTGTTGTACTGGATAGCTTTAGTTGTACAGCGTATGAGCAGGCAGGTTTCTGCACGCTGTCATCAACAACTTCAAAGGTACCATCGTAACGCGACGGTTTCGTAAAGAGAACTAGGTAGACGTCACGACGGAGATAGAAAAATTCATCCATTACAACAGTTCTATCGCTTAATGAGTTTTGAACCACATTCCAACTCCATTTGGCGATTTCCAAGATTGTGGGCTCAAGTCTGTATCCTTCTGTTCTGTTACAATCAAATTTAGTGGGTGTTTGAAGGTATCAAACCGTGTACGCTACGAAATTCATCCCCTGGTCTTGTCTCAAATATTGAAACAATGCTTTGTGACTTTATTTCATGCGATAATTCTGGACAACTTTTTGGGTAATCGTTCTATTGCTGGAAATAATGAAATCGAAATTTCACAAGTCCATGGCCGTGTCTTTGTCACAAACTTACGGAAATCCAGCCCAACACATAAACGTCTGTTGGCTGAAAAAAGCGTGGATATCGGACAACTAGCTTTAGAAAAGACGAAGCAGGTTTCCGGAACACTTACATTGTATGGCAAATGGATGGAGCTAGAAATTGCGATTATGTATTGATCACAAATCGTAAGTTTTGGTCGGCTTTGTATGCTAGGGATTGTTAGGTGTGGCAAGTCTAATCCGCGAATGTTATTCATAAGAATTAAGCAGTGTTCAAGCGGTTTTAGATACTCACTAAGACCTTCTAAAGCGCCGATCTTCAAAATTTTTGTTTGCGAACGAATTATAGGTTTTTAGGTCTTTTGCGAGTCTTCCGTGTGTTTTTAACTGAGACCGAGTCTACGTCATAGTAAATTGGAATCTTTGTTGAAGCTACCAGTGAAAGCAAAAGTAGTACTCCAAAGGAGACAACGGCTGCGGAGTTATTATGACCCATTTGTAAATTTAAAATAGGCATTCAACAACAGTACTTTTCCAACCACACTGCTCGAAAACAGAAGCGAAATGAACAAGTTGGCAATCTAAAACATTACCCAATATATTACTGTCATTTTCAGATTTTTTCGGGCTTATTTTACATCGGATGTTCCAATTCAATTAAACATAGTGCCAGTAAAGAATATAAAAGCTGCTTGCAAAACGACTATTAAGTGATCAAATGTTATGCCCGTTGGTTTCCACATGATATCAATCTAGCTAATGGATTTAAACATACTTAAGCTTTTGCCAACTAAGATTGAAATCATGATTTTGGTTTTAATTTACCAGTTCAAACTAGTAATGAATAGACCTGTTCATTGCATGTAAATACATGTTTCGTTCTCGTTCTCGAGCTTTAACCAAACTTTGTATGTTAACGTTTGGTCACAAATGAAGTCGTTTGTTTACCACATATTTTAGATTTTGAGATTTTAGCACATACACATTGTAGTAACATATTTTAGCTTTTCTGTCAAATGGGTCGTTATTCTGAATTTGTTTTGCCTTTTTACGAAATTTTTGCAAAAACTTCAGAAATTTTTCTTTGAAATTTTAGACTGACAGCTAAGTGTGTTAATAAAAATCCAAATTTCAATCTTAGCTATGTAAATTTGAATATTTAGGAATTTAAATGGGCGAAGCCCACACACTTTAGTCCAAACAGTAATTTTTTGACAATTTTATCCAATTAGACCACATATTTTACCGTTTTTAGGCCACATTTATATACATATTTCGGCCTTCATAACTAAATCTTTTTGAACAGCTCTAGTAATGAATTCCTACAACGTATAATTAGTAATATATAAAAGATATAAGGAATTAGTGACAAGTTTATGGTTTAAAAGAATATGAGCAGGGACTCGAGTTTTCTCTAGACATTTAATCTTAATTTAATAAAAATTTCATTACATATAAGAAGTTTGTTTAAGTGTCTTGTGGTTACTAAAAACTTCCAGGTTTGCAATCTTTTATTCAAACTATTCAAAGTTGTTAGAATGGGAAATAACGGTGTCAAAATTTTCTTTAATTTTCAATTTTAATGTGCTATATAGAAAATACACTCCTAAATTTTGAAACACCTCATGACGATCTTATCAACAATTTCTGAAAGTAAAAGCCGACCAATATTGCAGATCCTAGACCGTGTAGATACACTAATGTACTAATGTGGTTCCTAACAAAATGACAACATTTCTTAACTTTTCTGTTGCATCGATTCTCCAAATTTTGAATAAGAAACTGTTTCAGGTAAACTGGAAAGATTTGCAAGTAATTCTTTTTAAGCCCGTGGCAGAACGTTAATCAAACTACGGAATTGTTATGGCTGAAGAAACTTGAACTTTAGGAAAGCAGGAAGTCTCAGATTCTTGAGCCGTTTCATTTTCCAAGAATTTTTAAATGGATTCGAAAACTATTCCGAGATGAAAAATAAAAGCAGTAAAATTTTAGTTGAGACTGAATTAAAATTGTGACAGCTGACGGTTTTATTTTTCGATGCGCTGCCATAGTTTTCCGATAATTCCAATCAACAAAGTTTTATTAGTATAGTATGTAGAATGCGAGGTAAACAAAGATTGGGACTCACAACCCTTCAAACTTTTATTTCACTACCAATCGTTACATTTTGCAAGCGTACAAATGTATATGAATTCATGTACAATACTCAGAATATAAAATTCCTAATATTCAGTATATACGGAGCAACTTTGGTGTAAAGGACGTTGGGATAAAAATATCTTACAAGTAACATACCCGCTATTAATCCTGATACTAATATTGTGAATACTATAATATTGAAACCCAAGAGAAGGAAGATGGAGTCGGCGTAAGTGTGCTTCCCTTTTCTTCAAAAACATATTCAGACACATGCTTGTATTTTGTGTTTGGCACAAGTTTCCACAACCCCGTGTTTTTATATTCTTCCTCTTCCTCAGGACCATTGGGATGTCAAATGCTTGAAAGAACTGAACCGAGGTGTTAGTAACTTCAGCCCAGTCATTCAATTTCAAATATCTCACTAAATTTTTGGCATCATCTGGTCCAAGTTTGATTTAGACAAAGCCACCCAGTTTCTAGCCGTATGGTTGCGTCCTTTCTAAAGCCTTCTACAAATGTTTGCATTTCTCAACCGCATATGAAATAAACTCGGTTAATATCTGTGGCTCTTCATTTAGTTGGTCGGGCCACACGAGAAAAGAAACATGCGGAGAATGTTTCAAAATCTGTTGCAAACTCTTCGAGTAACAATAATGCAGTGGCAATGAAATCCCAACATCATATTTTTCATGTCCTGGAAAGCTCACTCTGTCAAAGTATTTTTCAAACGCTTCAAAAATCTGTACTATTTGCAGCTGTAATTATGCCATGTTGTTCAACATAAATCCGCTTCACCGTGCCAGGATATAATCTCGTTTGTTTCGTCAAGGTTTGTACAAGGGAATCCCAGCCAATTGGTGAACCAGTTGCAGATTCGTTGATGACCTTTTTAATTACAAATGTGATGGATAATTCAAGAGGACGCTCTCCAGCTTTGAGGTGCAACTTGTTGTAAGCTGCGACGGCATATGGAATCAAATTGGCTGAGAGATTGGCTGCAAAGAAGCAAAAACTAGTTTAATATTTTTTTAAATACAACTTTAGTTTTATTCTTCATATACGGCGTACCAGGTGTATCAAAAACCCAGTTGAGATTTTGAAAATTTGTTTGCAATCAGTGAGACCATTGGTATTAGTTCTTCGGTAGTGTAACTGTTAGGTCCGTTTAAGGCAAAATGTTGTTCATGTGGATTTCTACATTTATGTTATATTTGGCTACCTGTAAAAAATAAATAATTCAACTGGTTATTGTTCAAACTGAAATAAGTTATTACTTGGAATGTATAATTCTCCTGACTTCCACTTCCCACAGAATGATAGAGCCAGAAGAAGTATTCCCAGGCTAACAAATGTCTTGCTTCCGGCGTTAGTTTCCATTTCTAACCGGGAAAATGTAACCTAGTCAAAATGGAAGAGTAAATTTTACTATTATGCAGCTTAGCTAATGCAACTACTTTGTCAGCTAGTCAATGTAAAATGAAACAATTGGATGATGACCGTACTTAGACGGAAAACCAAATGAAATTGCATTGTTTATTGTTCGTATGTCATTGTAGTCCAGTCTTTTCTTTTACTTTTGCACGTCAGCTTTTGCGTTCAAGGATTAGTTGTAAAACAGAATGTAGCCACTTTCTAACACTACCGAGAAGAATAAAACATGGGTGGCCCTTGGTAATAAAAATAAAAACTCGTACAAAAGGGTAATGTAAAAAATGGAGAGCTAAATGAATATCAATGAAGGCCATATTCAATGAAATCGGATTTATAAAGATTGTATTTGGAAGTTGACCAATAAAGATTGGTATGGCAAATGCCGAAAACCGTCATTTAATAACTTTACTTTAACCTATATGCTAACAAAATATGACTGGCAGAAAATCAATAAATATTAGTTAATCTGTTGTAATCAAATAACAACGTTTAAATTCATATAGTTCGAAAGTATGTAAGTTACATTCCCTAGTATAGCTGTTTTAAAATTGACGTGCATGATGTCGTCTTAAGTAATTTCTATTAAGTAATAATACAAATTCTAACGTTTTTACTATACTCATTTGCTCTTGAAGTGTTTCTTGTTTATATCATTGAAACCGGATCAGATTTGCTATTCTTTCTCCAATCCCCAATTTTCTAATCAAGAAGAAGTAGATCAAGACAATTCGTTTCACATTAAAGTCTTCCAGATTATGACAGTATTTCTTTCAATAAAAGTCCCGATTTTTTAAGCACCGGAAATAACGCAAATATTTAACCCTCACGATACCTTCTTGGCTTTTAGTATGCAGAAGAGCTTGCACTGACAATTTAAAAGGTAAATCCACACGACAAATACTATGAACTTGGTCCAAATTTAAAGATCCAAATCCAAAGACTTTAGAGTAGAATGTAAAACAGTTAACAATTCCAAGCTTGCTTTCCATAATAAGTTCTCCAAAATTATAGTAAAAAAACTGCCGTCTGGCTTCTATGCAAACTGATATTGGGGCAATACAAGACAAAAATCATACTTTTGCAATTCACTTTTTCTACTGTTACAAAGTTGTGTAATAGGTTAATGATTGTTTTGAAGTCATTTTTGTTATCTAATTGAATGTGCAACATAGAATATCACAGCAGAACAAAATATTTGGAGACACTTAAGGACAATGTTGTCATTATTTTTTGGAAGCAGAAGTCTGAGCAAGCTCGACAACTTAAATAAATAAAGGAAGTAATATGCCGATACATTTCGTTTGTTTCCTATTACCAATCGGCTTGTTTGTTTATTGTAAAATATAGGAAATCCAGAGAATAATGTAGTAAAACTAATGGTTGATCCGTAGGTATTCAGTAATTTTTGAGAGCATTTTTCACAAAGTAGTTCAGTCCAGTCTTGTTCAGTTGTAACTGGTCAAAATCTTAAAGTTGGGGATTAATTTTTATTATTAAAGGCTTTTGAACTATAACTATAGACTGGGTTAAACAGTGGAAATTGCACAATTTAATAGCGCCCATGAATTTTACCAAATAAAATTTGAAGCAAAACATTTTAAATGAGTATTTATCTAACTTTAAATTCCAAGTTGTTTGTAGTATTTAAGTGTTACTAATTCTAGTTACATAGGAAAGTAATTAATATGAAATGGGTAAACAAGGCGTATCCCACCACACGTCCTACTACAATTTATAATAATAATATTTATTCTAGTTTTCTAATATTGATAATTCACAGTTGTTTTAGACCGAGCTTGTTCGCCTGCTTTTTGTAAACATATTAACATACTATGTAATAAAATATACCAGATTTTTAATGCTTTATTAGAATGAAATAGTTGTTGTTTCATTAGGTGTATTAAAAGACATCAGCTTGTTTGTTAAAAATTGATTCCTTTTCGTTGATTACTTAACCCAATTTTATTAATTTGAATGATTATGTTTACTAACAGAAGCCAACAGTATACCCTCCGCTTAGTTGTGCAAGTTATCGTGGTCTACCTACGTCCTAATAATAATTATTACTATGTCTACGAAAAGGATTAATACTGCAGCTTGATTTCAACCATTTCGTCTAAGCAAGCAATTCAATATTACTGATCTGAATATACAAGAATCGTCGAATTGGTTTTTATGTAATCCAACAAGTAACATACAAGCTCCGTTACTTCAAATATAAAGAAGAGTGAAGAAATGATGTTTTGTTGAGACAAAGTAACGAAGCCGTAAGTTAATGCTTAAACAAAAATATTTAATGTGGGAAATTAAAATATGAATTATTAACTTTACTTTTGTCATTGGGAATAACAAATGTTTGTTTCGCACAAATAAGGCGATCAAATCAGAAAGCAAACATCTATTAATGTAAGGGGTCTATTATTAACAGAAAAATCTGAAGTACTGCTTTCTGTAAAGCAAACAGTTTATATTAAGTATTATTAATTCTTATAGCATACATTTGTGTTGAAAACGATAAGCACCTCCAAAACATCAGCAATTATTGAATTTAGTGAAGGTTTAATTACGCATTTGCTCTTGTCGTTTATGAGCAAACGGCAGGGCTGCCAGACCGTACTTATTTTAGTAGTAATGTACTACTTTTTGGATCGGAAAATTAGAAAAAGTAGTACGGTACTACTTTAGACCGATCTGTCCTACTGGTACTACTTTGAGGTAATTCCGGAAAAGATTAAGGACTTTGTACTAATTTTGTCAAATTTTTATTTAAAATAGCCATTTTCTACAACTTATTTGAGATTATTTACTAAAAACGTCTTCAGAGCATTATTTCTGTTTCAAGAATTAAGTACGACTATCAGTTTTGTGTACTATTATGCGATTCTAGAGCATATTGTCTGAACAAAAAAGGGTGATTTCTGATGGTTTCTTGAAATTGAAATTGTTCGCTACCAACTGGTCCTGTTTGGCGTAATGTGCTGCAATTATGCACTGACTTGCAACAAAAATGCTGGCAAAATATTTTAAATTTCCTCTAAATAACTCACAATAGGGCAAAATTATCAAATTGGTCCTAATTTTTGAAAAAGCCTTTCTCAAAATGCAAAAATCGCAAAAAAAAAAATGCTGCGAAAAATG
>LJIJ01005482.1:0-11769 GCA_001718145.1 Orchesella cincta
GTACTTTGTCACAGCAGGTCTCTACTCTCGCCTACCTTGTGACTAGGTGAATTCTGTATGTATTTCATTCATATAATATGCCATTCGCTCTTGTGGAACCAGTCACGATTCCGCGTTGTCCCTAACATTTAGCTCCTGAAAATAAAATAGTTTCATTTTCCTAGTTTCCCTAAATATTCCTAGCATTCCCGAGTTATTTTGCCTGGCTTTTGTGTCTTTTCGATTCTCCTAATTTTCGTGCATAAGGAAGTTGGACCTGCCGAATACTTTCCTGCGAATATTGCGTTATCCGAATTGTGAGCAGAGGCTATTAGTAGGAGTTGTGCTTGTGCGTATGTATCGCGTGTGCTTATCATAGCTCAGTGAACCCTATATCGTATTTAACAGCCAGGTACATATCTCTCTTACCAGTGACAAGCGGGGAGACTTTTTCGCTAGGCCCAAATTTAATGGAACCTTGAAGAATTTGAATTGGTTCAAATGGAAAGGCAATTGAAATGCACGAGATCAGAGTTGACCAATGCTGCACTTTTTGGAGGGTTCAATGCTCTGGCAGAAATTTGGGAGATGGTGAAACTTCTGCTTTTCATCTCAGGTGCGTTGCATTTTAACAATTTTTTTGAGTTGGGATTTTTAATGACTTATTACAAAGTTTTTTACGACTCGTTAAGGTCACTCGAAAAGTTCACGAGCAAATTGGGAGGCGATTTCAGCAATGCTACGGCAGTAAATAGGCTAATGGTGAGATTTTCACATTAATAATGATTACACACTACGACAATTTTTGCAAACAGCTTTTTGTTTATTTCCTATGAAAATTCTGTTATATTACTATGTTAGAATTTCCACATTTTAATGAAATCATATATTATAATAACTATCATGGTCTGTTGATTTTTTCAGTTTAAAAAGAATGTTTCAATTTTAAACTGCATAATATGTATTATTCCAGGTATATATATTTTTACAATATAGTTCATGTTAAATTGTAATTTAAGTTTTGTTCTTCAAGTTTCCCCTTAAATGACTTGTTAATATGTAACGAAAAAGTAACAAATAAACTAAAAATTAGTAGTACTACATATTTTTGTTTCAAATCAGGGGTTTTCTTGGTTCTAGTTGAAACTATTTACATCACAAGGTTTTCTAACATTTCAAGTCAATTGTGACGTTTAGTTCGCCTCCGTTAAATGAGTTTGATCCTTTTTGCCATCTTGGAATCGTGTTCCAACAGTTTTATGAAAAGTTCTGCAGCATTTTCAGGATGGTCCTTCATAAAATTCTGATAAGCTTCTGATGTTTTTAATTGCTGGGGATATCTATGAAAAGTAACATTTCATATAAAATAAGGTCCAAGAACAAACTTTTGATGCAGTTTCTCCTACCTTTTCATGATGTTCAACAGCTTATCCGTGAGAAGTTGAAACTTGTCTCCGTCCACATTCACGGTAAAATGATAGAGAACAATCATGTTATCCATCGTAAACCAATCCGTAGGTTTATTTAAGAGCAATTGTAGCATCAGACGTTCCAGTCCAGAAATATCGTATTTGTGTGCAGCTTGGATAAGTTGAGTAGCAATTTTATCGGGGATCTGTTTCAAATTGATGTCACGACCGTAAAAATACGCTAGCAAGACTTCAAGGCAGGATTTGGTAATGTCCTTTAACTCAACCCGATTCGTTTGAGATTCCCGAAATTCACTTTTAAACATGGTGTGAAAGACAGTGCTTTGTGCTGTAAAAATAGGTTAAACTTTTATAAATTTGAAAATTGTATATAAAAGATTTTTTCTGTTTCGTTCGTATTTACCAGCCAAAATGCAACGATGAGCAGGAAATTCTTCTCCATTTGACGCCACCAGCACACAACTAGCTAGCATCTTATCAGTGTACAGTTTATCAAGCACGTCAACTTTTACAGCTTCGACATCCACTGAATAATCATTCCATTCCAAAATGATTGAATACTTCATCCGAACATCTGACAGCTCGTCCTTAGAAAGATGAGAGTGAGTCATTCTTGAAGTTCCACTGAAATGATTGGACTCAATTATTGGCTGATTTTCTTTTAATGGGATTGCTAAACACATAAAATAACCATGTTGGTAATTTTTTACATAACAAATTAATCAATTTTTCTCTGAATCCGTACCTGGAACATAAAACTCTTGTGCCTGGTCAGGCTGATCCTCCCAGATTGCCCAGGGATCTCCATCCGCAAAGTCATTATGCCATATCAATTCATATGTTCCTTGAATAGAAATTTTCGGCTCTGCGACATAATTCAAAAGGGATTTGACGAATCCTTCAGGAATCTTGACGGTTGCGAGCACTTTCACTTTCTGGTAGAACTTGTCAAAATGGGCTGACAGTTCGATGAGACTGAAAAATTGTTCAAATACCACATTTTTAACTTTATTTTAAGAACTAACATGACCTTGTCAAAATATAAGGATATTAGCCTATTAAAAGTCACCTATTTGTTGAATTTTCAACAGCTTCCTTCGAAATCGCGTTTGTTATTTGGACAATATGCTCATCATTGTATGATTCACCAGGATACTTGACAAATGAATCAGCGTCTGGAATGTAGAGAGTTGTTGGTGTGCGATGATCAGTTTGAACGAAAGAGTCCCGATTTTTTTCTGAAAAAATACCAATTATAAATGCAAATAGATTCAAATATGCCAACGATTTGAACTCTTACCGAATGGAAAGTTGATTTCTCTATCTTTGAGTAAGTATGCTCGGCGTTTTGTTGGACCCATTTTCGATGCCATGTGAACTAAAATCACTTAATAAACGGTTACAAGTGTCTGTAATTTGGAGATGACTAAAAATAACAAAATAAATACAGTTTGTTTGCAAAAAACGGAGCACAACAAACTCGCTATACACACAATGTTTTATAAACATGTGGAATGGGATGATGTTGATGTTGATGATGATTATGGTTCTTATTGTGCATTGCCCTTGAAATGAACAGCGCGAGATACTTCAAACAAGCCTTTGGATTTTACTTTCACTCCATAAACAACAAGACGTCAGCAACACAAAAGCTAAACACAACTGTTTAATATCTTTTCAATACAGCCAAATACAAAGACTGATTAAATAAATATTATATTAAAAAAAGAACATAAAATAATGTGTCTGCGGACCTGATACGAAATTTCATCAATTAACGTATTTCTTGGCAATGTAAGATTTGTAATTCTTTTAGCTTTATTATTTTGAGAGCTGGAAAGTGTTGGTGTAAGAATTTTTTTTAAATAATTACATATCAGTTTTCTGAATGTAAACTTCAAAACAACGTGAATTTTAACCAACTTTGACTTATTTTATAATACAATCTAATAGCAAAATGGACTTGAGAAGGCATGAGACTGCAGCTGTTCCCAACGCAAATGATTATGTGGATTGCAGCATCACAACGACTTGTGTAACCAGTTTTTAAATTATGTACTCTTAATTCGTTATATATTTTTTAATTAAAACTTATTTGCGATCTTGAAACAGTTTACGAAGGGTGAATCTGTCAAAGCAGTCTGGATACTTGATAATATCAACGAAGGTCGGGATCTGGACGCTTTGATTGCCGAAGGGAGTTGTAGTTTGGAAGTTGGAACTGGAGAACGGAAACTAAAACTGCGCTTCTTTTTTAAGATAAACGAGGAGACGTATTCTAACCCGAAATGGAACAATCATATTTTACTCCGTCATTTGTCTCTCTGGTGCTCAGTTGAGGGCTCTGAAAACTCTTTGGAAAATGTGTTTTTTAAAGTGAAAATGGATAGATTGAATGACGACTTGCGTGTTGCACAGTGTGCTTTGAAAGGTGCACTATTATCATACATGATAACGTTCAGTTATAAAATTTAAATTATCTTAAGATATTTAATATGATCTGGTTGCAGAAAAAGCTGTTTCGATTCATCCAAAGACAGACTCACAAGGAAAGCTTGTTGAGAGACACTTTTTGGAGTTCCAGAGAACTGAGAAAATTTGGGAAGACAAATATAGTATCTATTTGGATGCATATAGTGAGGAGCGCCATCCCGAAAAACACCAGGGTTATCGCTTCAATGATACAAGAAGTCTGCAATTTGGAATAACTGTAACCATACTAAATCTACTTGGGTCCAGTGACGAAGATGGAGCAAGAGCACTGGAGCTTCCACAGTCTTCCATTTCATCGCCGTTATCACTGGCTGAAAATCTCAAAAAAATGTATGTTGATCAAGATAACTTCTCGGATTTAAAACTAGAAACGAAAGATGGAATGGTTACGAGTGCGCATAAGTTTATATTGGCAGGTAACTAATTGATTTTGAAATTCGGAACCCTCAACATTCCATATGGTTTGTTGTGATGATTTTTGATTGTTTTTTTATTACAGCACGCAGTCCCGTTTTAAAAGCACTAATACTGGAAGAAACTAGCAAAGATTCTTTCTCAGGGACTATCAAAATTCCCGATTTCAACGCCAAATCAATACTTGCTATTTTGCACTGGATTTACACTGGAGAACTGAGCGACCGGACTGGTTTTCTGATTGATGAGGTGGTTATTGCAGCAAAGAAATATCAGCTAACTGAAATGCTGACCCTGCTTGATAAGGAGATGATCAAAATTTGCAACACAGGAAATATGTTCCAGTTGTTTGATGCGGCGAAACAAAATGGGCTGACTAATGCAATGAAGCAGGTGTCTGAATTTATCAAAGAGTGAGTACAATTATATATGTCATCAGTATTTGGATTGCAAACTCGTTTGTGTTGAGCATATTTAATGTAAACTACTTATGCAGGAATATCGGATCGATGATCAACCAGATGTAGTGCAAGAATAAATTTTCCTGAGTTGGGACTCAAATACGTTCTACACAAATTGATTTATTGGTGATATTATCCCCTTCGCAATTAGTTTCTTAGTTTATAATTTCTTCTTTGATAATTTTTTGTCACTTAATAAAATTAAATGATTTGATTTTATAAATAAAATGTGTACAAATCAAAACTACTGCTTTTTAAATACGATTTCGTATTCGAGTTATAAAAAGTCGTAAATCCGTTTGATTAGTTTTGTTCATGCTCCAACAGTTTCATGAGCAGTTCTGCAGCTTCTTGGGGATGCTCCTTGATAAAATTCTGACAGGCTTCGGATGCACGTAACTGCTGAGGATTTCTTGTAAAGATAGAAAATATTTTTCAGTAATTAAAATGCTAAAAACATTGTGCATTTTTACCTTTTCATAATGCTCAGCAGCTTTTTCGTAAGGATTCTACACCTGTCACCATCCACATTCATAGAAAAGTAGTAGAGTGCAATCATATTATCTATTGTGAACCAATCCGAAGATTTACTACAGAGTAATTGTAGCATCACGCGTTCTAGTCCTGCAATATCGTATTTGTGTGCAGCTTGGATTAATTGGGTAGCAATGTCATCGGGAATTTGTTCCAAATTGATGTGACGGCCGTAACAATATGCCAACAAAATTTCCAGACAGGATTTGCTCACATCTCCCAACTCAATTCTGTTTGTGTGGGATTCCCGTAATCCGCTTGTGAGCATGGCATGGAAAACGGTGCTTTGCGCTGTATAACATTTGAAAACACGTGAAAACTCATCCATTTCAAATTATTTTAATTATTCCAATACCAGCAAAAATACTACGGTGTCCCCACAGCTCTTCTCCATTTGACGCCACTAGCACACAGTTGGCTAGCACCTTGTCACTGTAAAGTTTATCCAGCACGTCGAGTCTCACAGCTTCTGCATTCACTGAAAAATCTTTCCATTCTAAAATCACAGAGTATTTCATGCGCACATCCGACAAGAGCTCGGTAATGTAAAATTGTGTAATTTTCTCGGCTCCGTTGAAGTTTGTGGTCTTGATCACTGGCTGATTCTCTTTTAGTGAGATTGCTGCTAATAAAAGGTACAAATTGGTGCACGTTTTACTTAAAATTATTCAAAATAACCTAATAACTCTAAGCCTTGACCTGGAACACTGAATTCATGCGCATGGTCATCTAGAATCATCCAAGGGTCTTCATGTGCCGTACAATCATGCCAAATCAGTTTGTAACTTCCTCGAATAGAAATTTTTGGCTCGGCAACATAATTCAGTAGGGATTTCACGAAACGTTCAGGAAACTTGACTATGGTGAGCACTTTTACTTCTTGGTAAAATTTGTCAAAGTTGGCAAGCAGGTCAATACGACTGAAATTGTTTAAGATTTATTTATGCAATGAAACACATTACATTTCGTACATAATCCTGTGTTAAAATGATGGCATTTACCAATTGGCCGAGTTCTCGGTTTCCATTTGAATGGCTTTATGAATCTGCCTTATATGCTCATCGTTGTACAATTCACCAGGGTAGCGGACGAATGAATCCTTGTTTGCTTTGTAGAGCAATGCTATTCTGAGATGATTATTTGAAACTTGGGCATCTCGATTTCGTTCTAGAGAGCAAAAAATAATTGTGAGATTGTTTATATAAAAAAAATTGAATTTAAAGATCTTACCGAATGCGAAATGAGTTTCTCTATCTTTGAGTAAGTAAGCCTGTCGCATGGATGGTGTAGTTGTCATTGACATGCTCACTAAATTATATTAACCAAAATTAGATCAAAATTTTAAGATGCAAAGATGACAGGTGAATGAGCGCTATTTGTTTACACAACACAGCTTGGTAGGTAGTAAACATATTTTGGAGCTATGTGAGCGAGCGAGATCGAGTAAGACCCAGTCAGCCTGCAAACAAAACGGAATCTGAACAAAAGGCGACCTTGGATCACAGGTGGGAAAATAGCAGTGATAAGATGATGATGATGTCTCAGATTGCCCAAAAGCAGCGCAAGTTATCTCAACCCTTTAGATTGCATTTTCACCCCATATAACCAACGTGAACCTCAACAAAAACAAAAAAACACATTATCCACAGGCTGCAAGCCGAGCAAAGATATAGGGAAAATAAAATATGTGTCAGTAGAAATTCCATGGAATATCGAACCGAAGTACAATAAAACGTAAATTACTTTAATATTTTATAATAAGAAAAAGAAATCATTTCCTGATGTGGTCAGCACTCATCAGCATCATCATCATCACCTTACATTTTCATAATTCACTCATTATCATAGAATTTTTCCGTTTGAATTTTAATCTGGTTTGAAATTTGAAAGAGTAAGAGTTCATTTGTAATATGCTTTGAAAATAATGAATCTAGGTTAAGCCTGACGTAGTCATTCCATCAACTTAAATTTTTTCAACAAAGTTCTGTGAACCTTTAAATAAACATGTTAATATTGATGAAGTACAGCTACTTTGCTGTGTGTAACGCTGAATCTGAGGAGAGGAGAGCCGGAGAGCGGATAAAGGCTGAACTGACATGGAATTGGGGAAAGTTAATGCATCTCAGCTGAAAATTTGAGTGGCTTTGAGCGCTGATATATTTAATTTACGCCCACACCCAGCTCTTCATTCCTCCAAATCACAGAAAGTCAGTAGAAGAAAGGAGGACAACTATTTATTTCTGCACAAATAGTTCGTACTATTTGCAAAACGATTTATACATTGACTACATGTGCCCATTTTGTGTTTTATGGTTGAATTGAAAATATGTATGACTGTTACCTATCATAGACAGAGTCACTTTAGTAAAAACTGAATAATTTCAATTTTGATTTATAAGGTGTTTATTCCTAAATTTACAATTAAATTGATCAGTGGAGGATAGCAAATGGAAATGGAAGAAATAGCACCACCAATATCTCCAGGAGTTGATGAAGCTGCTGCAGCAGAATTGCATCCTTTGGAAAATCCAGCGGTATGTCATATTTTATACGAAACTTTTTCAAGTTAATATCATATCATAATTCTTCCCTGAATTTTAATTTAAAGGTTCTGGAGAGGCTTTTTGAACTAATGCCATTTCAAACTCAAAGAGTTTCGTAATTTTCGCCTCGTCTCGCGAACGTGGAATAAAATATCACTCGGAGCATGGCGTCAAAATGCCTGGCTGACTATTCTCGACCAGAGCCCGTATAAGAAAATAGGTAATAGGATGGTTACAGGCATACGTGGTCACCTGGTCACGCAGACTAAGCTTATACCGTAACGAGAAAATCGGGAAATTTATACGGTAAGCCAACGCGAAGCGTTGGGTTGCCGTATAAATTCCCGATTTTGAATAAAATCAGCAGTTTTTACAACCAAAAGCCGTTCTGTGTTTGACGAAGATGATAAATTTGTAACAATATCGATATAAATTCCTTGAAGAACTGTTGCATCTGGGCTATTCTACAAGTCGGAGGAGTGTGCGTGGGCTCATTGACATGAGTTTGAGTTGCCTTTATGCATGTGACACCATTATAGATTTAATATTACTTAAATTAGAACTGTGGTCACATTGTGGGTGTAGGGTAGAAATATTAGAGATCCGGTTTAAATTTCAATTAAACCATAGAATGTGAATTTAAATAGGATTTATTTCACAAATTTATGACTTTTAGCCAATTTTTCTCAAGATTTTCCCACTTTAATCCAATCTTTCTTTAATTTTTGGCTAAATTTAATCTGATTTCGCTAAATTTTGGCTAAATTTCCAAAAAGTCGGCTCAATTTTCTCTGGTGGTTTTGCTAAATTTTTGCTAAATTTCCTCAGATTTTGGCTAAATTTTCTCTGATTTTGCTAAATTGGCTCTGATTTTGCTCAATTTTGGCTAAATTTCCTCTGATTTGGCTAAATTTTCTCTGATTTTGCTCAATTTTGGCTAAACTTCCTCTGATTTGTCTCAATTTTGGCTAAATTTTCTCAGATTTTGCTAACGTCTGGCCAAAATATTTCAAATTTGGTTTAATTTAAGCTAAATTGAGTCAGATTTCGACCACATTCTCTCAATTTTCTCAGATATTGTTAAATTTTGGCCCAAACCTCTCAAATTTTAATTAATTTAAGCTGAAATCTCTCAAGTTTTGTGAATTATCTAAAATAACTTGGGGAAAGGAAAGTTTGGGATCTAAAAACTCGGTTTTTAAATTTCTGGGATTCCAAAATACTCAGAATCAATAAAAAGCTATACAAGATTGGACCAAATCAATACATCATGTCAGGAGAGATATCCACTCAAAAACGACGAGAGCAGCTTGGGAATTACTAACATTAAATTTAGTTACAAACATCTCGGAGGTTATTGATTTGCGCAAGTCTTAAAACCTCCACTCTGGAAATCTTCTAAATTAGTTGTGCACCAAGTTGCAGGTTATTCCGTTGGTTTGGGACAGAGTAAATCGCGTTACAGTCACTCCAGTAGCAACATCTCGCGTTACCCCAAATTTTTGACAATTAAATATACATTTTTGACTTAATCATTAAGATTGTAACAGTGAAACTCGAATTTTAGAAACGTTTTATTGATTTGGTTGAAACTTTACTGATCTACACTTATGTACGCAATGCGGTAAAAATGCATGTTAATTGAAAGCATATATTTAAGGTCATGAATTTCCAAACTTTGGGGGTATATATGAGCTGGCCGCAGGCCGGCTCATATATACCGTAAAGAGAAATCCGATTTATACCCTAACCACGCAATGATGAGGTGACCAGGTATGGTCACAGGGATTTCACGTCAGAAATATCTGGAACTCCTCGAAACTAACCAGGAACAACTGGTCCAACACCCTTTCCGGAACTGCATCATTCGCAAATGCACAATTGACTTCAAATTGGCGAATCAGAAAGCAGAAGACTATCAAATTCGCTTTTGGAGCAGAGTTGGACCTGAAATAAGAAAACTGAGTGTGCATGATTGTCACTTTGCTGAAGTTGAGGAGCTCCGCACCATGATTTCAAGACACAACAAATCTACAACGTTTGGACTTACACGGGAATGTTTACCATTCTAAAAGACCTGCCACAAGAGCTCAGAGAATGGACCCGAAAGCTGGTCCAGCACGGTTTGCTTCCTCCTGAGGAAGTTCGGAGTAACCTGGTCGAGTTCAACATTGACTTAAGATCTGCCGAGGTAGCTAACAACGATGAAGGGGGTGAAGTTGGTTTGGGTTTCTTACTTTCCAATAACTTGGATGGAACTCTTTCTACATTTTCCCAACATTAAGGTAGGGGTTAATTTGGAGAAATGTACTTAATAATCTGAATAAGGGCAAATCAGCACTTGTTAAATTTTTCTTCAGAAAATTAAGCATATCCACCTCGGCCCCGAACCGGATGAAACTGAGCTCGAGGAGTTTTTTGAGTCTGTGGAAATCCTGAGAAAGGAACATGGTCCTTGGTTTCTGGCAGACTTTAATAATCTGGACTTATGGTAACTGCGAAAAAGCTTTATTTGATGAAGAGACTCATTTTATGTTTGTGAATTAAAAAAATTATTAATTAAATAGGGACAAGGTTTTTGGTGGGATTGTACTCCCCACCTTTAACCGACTTCGACTTCCGTTGAAGAGGTTGTGCTTGGACATTGATGAGACAGTGGACGAGGAGACAATGAAGCAACTTCTTCAGCATCCATTAGAAGACTTGGATCTTACTCGGAAAGTCAGAGCAGCAATACCAATGCCAAACTTTCCATTTGGGGTCAAATTTACAGCTCTCAGAGAGCTCGTCTTGACTGGGCCATTTGCTCCAAACCTCGTTTTTAAAAGACTGTCCTAACCTGGAGATCTTTCAGTACACTTATGAAGGTCAGCTGGAAGCTGACTTTATTCAGGTTCTCGGTGAGGAAAACCCCGAATCTGATTTCTTTCAATATCCATACTGGTCAATGCTGCAGCGCTCAGGATATACGAGTGCTTGAGAGTTCATGCCGATCTGGAGATTTTGACGATTGGATTGGATAATGATAGTTTTGAAGCTGTTTGTGAAGTATTTGAAGATCTGACTCGTCTCATTATCAAGCCTTTTCGAGTTGACGAGGAGGCGCTGCTCGGAAAATATGTGCGAAATGGAAAAGGTTTCGTCGTCCAAACATAACGGATTTGCAGAACTTAAAAGTGTTTAGTATGAACTATCTTGGAGAGACGCAAGACCGACAAGGGCTGACAGAAGCTGGGATTCTTGAGGGGATTCTGGCTCTACCAAATTTAGAGAGAGTGGAGACTCTATGCATTTCGTCTGAGGTGGGTTTATTTAATTGTTCGCGTGTTTCTACGATGAATCTGTTTTTGTGTTCTAATATAGTTTTCTTTATGTGCTCAGGTATCTGCGGAAGTTCGAAAACAGTTTGAAATGAAGTTTCCAAGATGTTTGATTTATGAAGAAAATGAAGATGCGGAGGAAAAAGAAAGCGAAGAGGAAACGGAAGGAGAGGATGAATAAGGATCAGAAAACGAGTATGCGGTGTTGGAAGCATAGTTTCAACAAAACCTAGCAGATAGCCTTTGAGATTAGTTTAATGCTGCTAAATTCCACAGTGTGACTGTCTACATTTCTTTATTTACTGTTGAGAACCATCATAATATTAATCTTATTCAATATGATTTATGATTTTATGAAAACTTGCCGAATACATGCCTTGTTGCAACTTAAACATGTATCTTATTAAAAGGCGATGACTTATTTAGTGGGTTTATTTGTACAAAAACCGATTTAAAATGCTATTTAATATTATATAATAATGCGAATATGCTATTTTTAGATTCACGCAAATCAAAATGATTCTTGACAGAATGCAGACTAATATAATTGTAGTAAAATATAATTTCATTTGTAACTTATACTTATTTTGTAGTC
>LJIJ01005483.1:0-11765 GCA_001718145.1 Orchesella cincta
GCTGCGCAAATAGTGAGAGACATCAGGTATTATTTGGAGCTCATCGCAGATCAGTCTCTACTCAGGTACATATTTGGTATTTTTTTTACTGAATTAAATTTGTATAATGCAAAAATATTAAATAATATAAGATAATAACATAATAATAAATAATATTAGAAGGGCAATTTTAAAGTGTTTTTTGCTTTAATA
The DNA here is from genome assembly GCA_001718145.1 of Orchesella cincta. Classification (NCBI taxonomy): domain Eukaryota; kingdom Metazoa; phylum Arthropoda; class Collembola; order Entomobryomorpha; family Orchesellidae; genus Orchesella; species Orchesella cincta. The sequence goes on from LJIJ01005483.1 coordinate 193, forward strand.
TTACTGTATTAGGGCGGTTCTCAGTTGATTTGATACAGAGCTTCATTTCAAATATATACGCAATGGATCGTCAGGTTGTAATCCCTGCAGTACGTAACTTTTTTTTCTTGTTATACTTATTATACAATATATCATATTTTTTTATATAAAATGTTCAGTTTAATTGTAGAGTTATAAATACTAATAGTTGCGTTTCCTTTTCCAGCGCTGGTTATTAACCAACTCAACTCCGCAGCTCGAGGTTAGAGTCAACTACCCGAGAGTATTCACCGGAAAAGACAACCAGATTTAGCCAATGGAAAAAGAGCAATAACTCTGACGATGCTGGTTGGCGATGTACATCAGGAAACAGCAGGCGTTCGCCGGATTATGATATTAGCCAATATTTTGAGCGACGACAGCGCCAAGAAAGCACAAGAGACTCGTGATTATATTCCGGAATGGCTTCGGGATTCAAGAGAAAGCGAGCCTCCGCCTGCTTTTACACGCCGTCTAATGTTCCTAGTTCTACTTATGTGCCTTCCACGCCAGAATAACAAGTCTGATGACAGGAGGAATACCTTCTAACGCTGGGTTTTCAAGACGCCCAAAATCACCACAAGAATCGTCTTCCCGTCAACAAAAAGAAAGCAGCTTATATTCTGGTGCAGCACCAAAATCCGCCCTTCACAAAGTGCTCAGGGAGCTCAAAATCAAACTCCAGCTCAACCAAATACGAACATACAACATCAGTACAATTACTATGGAACTGGTTTACCTGCAACAGCGCAGCCCAGCCAAAATCAATTCTACATTCCTGGCAAGCTCAACAGCCGTTTGGCGTTCTGCCTTACCTTTCCTTCATGCGTTCGCCAGCCCAACAAAAAAAACCGCTGGCAAAATTCATTTTCTTGCTCCAGGCCCTTAATCCTTTTGGCCAGCTTCCTACCCAGCTTCAACCCTGCGCCTGAACAGGAAGCGTAAGGCCCAAGAACGCCAAACGCGCTTCGTTGAAGCCTTGGCCAGGAATGTAGAATTGATTTTTGGCTGCGCGCTGCGCTGTTGCAGGTAAACAGTTCCATAGTAATTGTACTGATGTTGTATGTTCGTATTTGGTTGAGCTGGAGTTTGGATTTTGAGCTCCCTGAGCACTTTGTGAAGGGCCTGGATTTGGTGCTGCACCAGAATATAAGCTGCTTTCTTTTTGTTGACGGGAAGACGATTCCTTGTGGTGATTTTGGCGTCTTGAAAACCAGCGTTAGAAGGTATTCCTCTGTCATCAGACTTGTTATTCTGCGTGGAAGGCACATAAGTAGAACTAGGAACATTAGGACGGCGTGTAAAAGCAGGCGGAGGCTCGCTTTCTCTTGAATCCCGAAGCCATTCCGGAATATAATCACGAGTCTCTTGTGCTTTCTTGGGCTGTTCGTCGCTCAAAATATTGGCTAATATCATAATCCGGCGAACGCCTGCTGTTTCCTGATGTACATCGCACCAGCATCGTCAGAGTTATTGCTCTTTTTCCATTGGCTAAATCTGGTTGTCTTTTCCGTGAATACTCTCGGGTGTAGTTGACTCTAACCTCGAGCTGCGGAGTTGAGTTGGTTAATAACCAGCGCTGGAAAAGGGAAACGCAACTATTAGTATTTATAACTCTACAATTAAACTGAACATTTTTATATAAAAAATATGATATATTGTATAATAAGTATAAACAAGAAAAAAGTTACGTACTGCAGGGATTACAACCTGACGATCCATTGCGTATATATTTGAAATGAAGCTCTGTATCAAATCAACTGAGAACCCCCTAATACAGTAATATTAAAGCAAAAAAAACCTTTAAAATTGCCCCTTCTATATTATTATTATTATGTTATTTAATATTTTTGCATTATACAAATTTAATTCAGTAAAAAGAATACCAAAATATGTACCTGAGTAGAGACTGATCTGCGCGATGAGCTCCAAATAATACCTGATGTCTCTCACTATTTGCGGCAGCTTGTCCTCTTTTCCTGTCTCCAGAATGTACTTAAGCATGCATTGCAATTGTTGCTTAAAACTGGCGAATTGTTGGACAGCAGCTGCATTATACAATCCATTATTTGCTAGATTGTTGTAGAAAACATTCACTATTATATGATTGTAAGAAAATAAATGGAATGAAATTTAATGCAATATATAAGCAATAATTTTTTTAATTAGGAATTTATGAAATAAATTTAAATTTGGATTGAAGTAATAATTTTTCTAATTGAAGATTTTAAACTTACATCTTTGATAAAATTGATTGCTATTTTCCATTTTGGCTGGAAAATCCGTAGTTTTTTAAGAAAAAATCACGGGAAAAAACTCTTGAAAATTAAATCACAATGCGACACAAACACTGATATTTTAAGTCAATCAAGATGTATTTTTAAGATACAGTCACGATAAAAAACCAAGAGCAACTGAGAGCAAAGGAAAAAGAATGCCACGGTTGACTCGATTTTTTTCTCCTGCTCTTTCAGCTTAAGTTTTATTGCAATAATCCGGCATGGTGCAACTGGACTCTTTTTCACTCACAAACGGAGGAAATATATGCATTGAGCGTATGGAGAATATAGCTTATAATCAAGATGAATGAGTTGAGCTATGCGTGATAGATATGTTTTGGTTGACGAACGTGAGAGACGCTTGCTTAATAAGTTTATATTCGTAGCCCAAGCCTGGCTGATACCGATACCTTCTTGTGTTTTTCTTGAAGCACTCGAATTTTGAGTTGAGCACCCCTTTTGCATTCAGGTTGCAGTGTGAAATATCCATATTATTTTGCATTTTGGTATTTAGTTTCACATGAATCAAATACAATTATTGGCAAGCTGGTATAACTCAATGATTCTATTTTATTTTTCTATTCAAATTTTTGTAGGAATTTTTTACTGCACAAAAAAACTACTTTGATTATTAAAAGTTCATTTTTGCAGAATATACGCGTAAAATAGACATAAACATACCTCCATTCAGTATTCTCCTTCCAACATCCAAACAAAGTGATATTTTATGCATATAATAACGAATGAACGCTGGAAATGGCTAACAACTCACCTATACCAATTTCATATTTTGGTCTGCCTGAAATTAAGCTTGTGGCTGTGATATTTTACAACCAGAATGACATCATTTCTTTTCATTTTATCATCTCGTGTTTTATTTTTCATCTGTCACCAGTGAAATAATTTTTGGGAGCTATTTGTAACTCAAAAATGCACAGAATGTCATTAGTTTCTATTAATCACTGAAGGCAAAAAGGAACACAATTTAATATGCAATTTCAAATTCGAATTCATGTCAAATTAATTTCATTTGTACAAAAAGAAAAGCATCTCTCAAAAACTATTTTACTAAGCGTTTATTAAAGTTTTAAAGGGTGCTACAACAAGCAAGAATAATTTTAGAATGGAAATTGCATAGTTTAAATATTATTGGCTTCAACTATTAAAACAGAATCAGAATTACTGACTTGTTTAATGTTCTCCGTCTTGTGGAGGCTTTTCTCCAACCATTTTGTCATACTCGTCATTTTCTTCGCTCTCACTAAATAGCTGATAGGGAATCTCCCTTTCTAGGTATCCCTCCGGGAATGGAGGTTCTTCTTCCTCTGAAGGTGGTCTCTCGTCACTTCCTCCTTGAGTTTCTTTCAGTTGACGTGGTTCGTCTGGACCATCTTCACTTCAGGTCTCGATCTATGGGAAGGACTAGGTCGTCTCGAATGTCCGGGCCTTCCTCGTCTTCTTCCCCTCCGTCCTCCTCCTCTTTCTTTTCTATGCAAACGAAACCTACGCAGTCCAATCCGGGGTAAGTGTAGAAATCTCCCCTCCTGTGGCCCCTGTTCATTGTCTAGAGTCGCAGTTCCATTTTCAACAACTGCAGAAGCAGCTACGTTCTCCTTTCCAGTGAACTTTGGTCGCCAGCTCCAAAATGTAGATAAATTAACGCAACTGACGCAATTAAAATGGAAAATCGTGTCATTTTGTTGTGTTGCCAAATACTTTACTGCAAAGGTGGCTTTGATTTGCGATCCGAACCAATAACGTTTTATGAAGCGGAAATGCTACGCAAATAATTTTATTGCCGTTAAACAACCTTTTTAGATTGGGACTGATGAAAATTATTACTTGTTTCGCTCTCAGACAAATGTATTTAGTAAAAAATGCACGTGTGTAATTAGCAGATTACATGAGATACATAAAGTTTAATGTATCTATTGTTGTTTATCGCCCTTTTTTGTGTACAATATTGCCTCGGTTCATACATTACCATGATTACGAACGGCTTCAAAACGAAAACGAGATTGTTTTTAATGCATAAATAGAAAAGGCGCTACAATAGTGGTAGAATACTACTCCCGTTTTGGATGTGCGCAATAAAAATACGTTTAAAACAGCTCAACTTTTTCTAGAAACAAGCCAGTAAAAACAATACACATTTCATTTTTTCGATAAACGCTCGGTTAGTATGATACCAAGTAAGATGGATATGCGTCATGAAGAAATTAGCATAAATACCTAAAAAGAACCAAAGAAACCATTTTTATTGCATAAATTCTTTTTAATTGAGTATACAAGAGACAATGTGTTTGTTGATGGAACCAACTCAAAGTAATGCATTGGTTCTTGATGATGTCATCCTTAATTAATAGAATTATAGATGAAGCGGAACTAAATATAGTGATGTTTTCTTGAAACATGATGCTTATTGACTGCTATATAAGTTTGGAAGCATTTTGAAGTTATTTATTGTAAAAAAGTACAATTTAAAATTATTACATAAGTGCTGCATTTTTACGCCGTGAATAAATCATTACGTATTTTAAAAAGGTATTTCATTAGTTAGGTGTCAACCACTTCAACTTCTTCTAACTATTTATGCATGTTACCAATACAAAATGGTAGTGCACATCTTAATGAAAAAATGCGTTAAATTCTGTGATGAGAACGAAAAGGAATGGATGGTTACTGACAAAATGCTTGCACAAATTGTAAATTGGGAGAATTTGTATAAAAATCGTAATGATTAGTTTTACTGGTTCGTGCAACTCCTAAACTAAATGCTAAACAAAGAAATTAACCCTTGTGATAATTATAATGATAATAACGTGTGTAATTTGATTATATTATGTTTGTTTGATAAAGTCTTTTTTTAACTTGTAACTTTTTGAAAAAAGAGATATATTTTGAAGACATATATCATTGTATTTGCAAAGAGTAAAGACACTTTCCCTCACATTTTCCCTAAAGAAAATCGAACCAAAATTCAAATACTTTTATCTACATCAAGTCTTGATTATCAATAAATGCCAAATCATTTGTAAAATTAATAAGAAATTCAAACATCAATAATTGCAGGTTTGTTTTAAACAAGAGAAAACTCAAAGAAAAGTCTGTCAATGATTTCGTCTCACCTGGAAACGTAATCCATTACGGGTGTATGAATAATCAGACCGGTCACGGGATCCATTTCTGTTATAACCTCTTGGTTGGTAAGAGCGATTGCCCCGTTGATTATTAGAAATTGAGCCCCTTGTGTGGTAAGAGCGATTTCCCTGTTGATCAGTAGATACTGAAACCCTTGGGTGGGAAGAGCGATTTCCCCGTTGATCAGTAGATATTGAACGTCTTGGGTTGTAAGAGCGATTGCCCCGTTGATTATTAGACATTGAACCTCTCGAGTTGTAAGTGGGATTTTCCCGTTGATTATTAGACATTGAACCTCTCGGGCTGTCAGTGGGATTTTCCCGTTGATTATTAGATATGGAACCCCTTGGATTGTAAGAGCGATTGCCCCGTTGATTATTATTCATTGAACCCCTCGGGTTACGGAGTACCCTTTCAACAGGGGGTGATGCGCCTACTCGGTGGCACCCAAGCAGCTTGAGCTTGTCGCTGACGTGGACAAATGGCTGATCTGGAGAAAAATGGGTTGGCCCAGAAAAATAAATTGAATGGGACGCTGATCCGTTCCAGGATTGATTTGAGGCAACCTGAGCTGGCACTTCACGTTGGCCATCATGCTGATTGTCTGCATTTCCACTTATCTGTTCACTCTGATCAGCGACAGTGTTTAGGTTGTAAGCGTCCTGCTGGAGGTATTGCCCCCCAATTAGCGTCAATATTTTCAGGGGGAGCAGTTTCCCTGTTTTCATTGCTTCTCCGGGTGAATAAGGTTTCAAATTGCCCTGGAACATTCGTGCTGGTAGAAGCACGCGGTTGTTGAGAAGAAGAATGAGGAGCTGGTTGGCTATCTCTTGTCTCCTCGTTTCCGGAACCAAAAAACCAATGGCCTGGAGCTGTAGTACCACCACCACTATTTTTCTCTCTATTGGTAGGGGAAGGACACACAGGTGAATACGAAGGCCCCACAGGTGAATACCTTGGAGATGTAAAGCTTATGGATGTCTCCCTATCCCGAGAAGGGAAACGATTCGATTCTGTTACCACCACCACTATTTCTCTCACTATAGATAGGAGACAAAGGTGAATACCATGGAGATGTAGAGCTGTAGGAAGTCATACTGTCAGGAGAAGAGAAACGGTTCGATTCAGTTTCTTGAGTCGTTTCTGTTTTATATTCCATCTCATATGTATCAGTGGAATTTTTCTGAATGCGGCTCTGTAAAAAGGAAAAAGCGATTAACATCTAATTCAAGTAATTCTTCACAATAATATATACGTTATCCACATTCACCAGCGACTTTTTCCATGCGGTGAAATTTTCTTAAAATAGTAAACGTATAAAAAGATAAAGTGTTTCTTACTGGAAGAACATTATTTAGTTTCCTATCCATGTTGTGAATCTCCCTGATGAAACTCCGTACCAGAGCAGCTCCACACTTCCTAAAACAATTAAATTGAAACGACGAATTGGATTTAACGCAAAGTTCGATAACAAATAAGATGATAAATGTATAATAAACAACGCATAAATACCTTAGCAGGACTGGGTCTTCTACTATTTCAAGAAAGTGATTCAACTGTCTAACGTATTCCCACATCATATTTTTCATCTCATTTTCCTCAATGTCTTGGAGCATCTCCTTTAGCTGAAATCGGTAGCGTTCAAAATCTTTCTGTGCAGCCACATCATCCACCGGATCTGTTCCTGGTGCTGAATTATTCAAAAAAAAAATTAAATGTCAATTTTTTAAAAATCTAACCATTTTTAACCCATAATTTCATAACACAACTATTGAAAACTTACATCTCAGGTTGAATCCAATCCTGTCCATGTCCATTTTAAAACTTTAAAATATTTTGAAACGAAAAAGTGCAATTTTTTAAAGAAAAAATCCACGAAATATTCTTGAAAACTATTCCAGATGATTGTACACAAGAACTTGTATTAGAACCAACAAAAAAATTGTGAATTTTTGCCTGCGGAATTTTTTATGCTAGATAATGAAAGTCCAAGAGCAACTGCACATAAACATGTATATTACAAGCAAAAAGAAACACACAGACTGTCTCAAATTTTCAAGTTGAACTCTGCTCTGTTCTTCATTTTTATTGCGGTAATCCGACGTAATGGAGCCTTTTTCCTGCATCTGCATGTCTGGATGCAGTTTATGAAGTGGAAAGAAGGAGGTAAGCATGTTGTGCTTTGCTTTTGTTGATGAAAGTGAGGCTGCTTGACTTCTTCCTTTGTAGTTGAAGCTGCTATTGTGCTATATCCACTTGTTTCTTTCTTGATATGCAAACCATGAAGACTACCGCTCGTATTTTGCTTTTGGAAACTTGCAGTTGTGAAACATGGTAATACGAAGCCTATTACCCAGTTTGTTGCATTTTTGGACTCCACTCCAAAATTAATATTACTAAATTTTATATTAAAGGATAATATAGTAGTTGGTGCTGTAAGATAATTAGTAATGTAATCACGGCTTCTACAGGCCTTGATTTATAATCAAATTTGAATGGGAATTAAAGTAATTTTATTTGGTAATTGACCTTGATTTCTTTGTATAAAACACGTTACAACTGCCTATTCTTCTAAAGCGCGCTACCTTAATTATTCATTATACTTATGACATAAATGTACAGGGGAAATTAGACTGTAAACTAGATCGTGTTTGTTTGCAATATTTGGATATTCTAGACATGTAAATTATATGGGTTCAAATATGCATTCCAGATAAAGTGGCATTGCTTGGCGAAAAAGAAAGGAGCATACTCATCTAGCTATTGAGCTTCTCCATGATTCTCTGAATCTGAAGGGAGTTATGGCAAATGGTCTTTTTTCTTACTTACTATGATTTTTTTGGACAGATATATGCATGATGTCATGTCTTTCTTTGTTCATTTTGCATCAGTCTGAAACAATAACTGGTGTAACAGTTGAAAATGGAATCTTATTAATTTTACAATGTCCATTGAAGACAGCAAAATGCTTACTGATCTTACGAATTAAAAAATAGATGGTACGAGTTACGTAACTCAATGCCGTAATTTCAGTATTATCAATCGGGATATTAAATTTGTTCTGAATCAGTTAAACTAAATAAAAGATTTTGCAGAATTATTAAAGAACACATGTTTATTCCGTAACTTGTTTTTTACCAGATCTTTGTGCACCAATTCTTTGAAACAGTTGAGGAATTACTATTGCTGTGTCGTTCGTGGTTGAACGCATACCCCCAAATATTACAAACAATATATCTGATTCCATTAAAATATGAAAGATACATAATGTCATTCATATTTACAACGCCAATTTCCTGATTTTCTCCACCTGTTTTATCTACCTTTGCTCAGCGTTCTGTCTTATGTTCTTCATCTTGCTGGACTCCTGCAACTGTCTGATATAACTTCAAATAAAATTTAGAATGAGAGAAGAATGAATGAAGCGTCACCACTGCATTGCAATTGTCATTCATTAGAAGATCTTGATCCGATTGACAATCAGCATTTAAACCAGCTCCTAGCTCTTTGTATTCGAACTTTTCGTTCATGTCAGTGAGCCTCCATCATTTTCACACTGTCACAAACACACAAGTTTGGAAACCAAAAGTATTATTTTTTGCTTGGATCCTTGTTGTTGGTGCCAGGGCTGGGCGAGTACAAGTTTCAAAATACAAACACAAAATGCATTTGCCAATAATAGTTCCAAATACAAAATAATTACATACTAATTCTTTGAAGGTGTATGATTAAGTTATAAAACAAGTGGATCGGAAAAAGGTGACTTCTGAGATCTCGCAGACTCTATGGCACTAAATTTAGTATTCCGGATGATACATTTGTAATGTACAATGTATATTGCAGGCAAATGCAATGCTTTTTTGAATGGCAGCATTTGAGATCTAGGGTATGAAACATAGGAACATGTATGTTACATGAAAATGAAGCCCTAAGTGTGCAGATGTGTAGTTAACCTTGCATTTTTTATTTTTTCATAAGAGAAAGGAGAAATCGAGGGGTGACCCTGTTGGGTCCACCTTGGAAACCACTTTTTTTTATGTCAGTCAAATATTATTGGATTTGGAATTGATATCAAATTGATTTCAATTTTTCTGCCACTAGTTCTAACTTTTGGCACTCGAATGAACCTTCCACGACTTTCCGTTCCGGAGATATGAATTGATTTCGTTTTCTGACCATCGTATAACTACATACTTCTTCGAACTTTTTACCTCACCTAGTACGGTAAGGTATTGTTACCCTCGCTTAGATTCAGAAGAATGACGTCGAGAATCCGTTACAGGCTGTAAATTTATTAGTAATGTGGAGTAGATGATTGATAGGAACATGTCCAATACGTTATAGCTGTTAACATAATTTAATTTTTTACTCGATACAAAATTCCAATTAAGGCAAATTAATTACATTTAATACCTAATATAATTTTCTGCCGTTTCCTCAAAACAAAGAATTTCCAGTAAAAATTGATAAGTTGACTTCTGAAGAACTAATACGTGGGTTATTGTCGAGCATAACAAAATTTCATTACGTACGTGCATTTCATTTGTCTTCCAACTTATATCTAACTGACGCAGGTCGGTAGTGGCCAATGGTTGATGATAACATGAGTATTTTTGCGTCTGCTTTTACAACATTAGTTTTATAAATGCTATCGTGTCGTGGTTCTAATCACGATATGATGACACATTCTTGGTTTACAAAAATAGTTTAAAAAGTCATACAAAAATGTTATTGCTACTTCAACCCCTGAAGTTAATCACCAAGCTTTTGGTATATTGGGAATGAACAGTGTAACCACAGTTGAATAACTAGACATATATTGTAAACAATTCTCAGAAGTCGTAAGTACCATAAGTTTTTAGCATTTAGCATAAACTACTTCTTCACATAAAAATGATGTCATGATGATAATGCTCTTGCAGGCAATATCTTGTTTCATGCTACTTTCTGCTTTGCTACAAGCCGTTCAAGGTAGTTATTTCGTACAAACTAAAAATTGACGATGATTCATATACATGGGACACTTTGCACCATTTCAAAATATTACTACATAATTACTCTGGATGTAAACATTTTTACACGCTTATTTAGAATTTTTTCCTTGCCACGAGCATGCACATTTATTTAAAGGTCTATCATGACATTGGATCTGTAAATCTGAGTTGTTTGGTGCATGCTCCATTTTATAACAAGCCAAATTTTAGTAATGTGTTTCATAATATGTCATGAGTGTGGATTTATAGTCTTGAAGAACATCTGCATAAAGATGCAGTTCAGAAAACAATGCAGCAAACTGCATTATGTGTTGATATACAATCATTGTAATGATGATGTGAGGTTTTTTTGCATTACCAGAAGTGAACGGGCTTCTTTGAGTAATACTGATTACAGAAAACAATTGTTCTATTTCAGCATTTCAAATAAATTAGAATTGATTCCATATGATGCCACACTAAACGCTTTCGTATGATCTTATTGAATGAATCACTTGTTGCTACTGTATTTCCAGACAATTCTCTTACCTTTAGACGGAACAGATTATACAAATGTGAATATATTTGTCGAATCCTAAGAAACACCATGTATTCGTGCAATATTTAAAAAAAATTCCACATGCATTAATTTGACGTCGGTATGAGCTTTGCACGCAGTAAAACCTATTATGTAGCTGGTAGGTCGTAACGCCACATGTCGCTAGTTTTGTTAAAACATTAATTCATAAGGTTATGTAAAAACAATACATTATAATGCATTTGCCTATCAGAGAATGTAATAAAAATCCGAGTAAAATACAGACGGAGGCTATGTACTTTCAATAAACCACCGATTTTATTAAACTTGAAAACATTACTTCATACTATTGTTTTTTTTTGTAAATTGCTGCAGCAAAATTATGCATTGAGTAACTAACTTGTCGCATACTCTGTGTGGTGTCATAATCAATAAAAAATATTACTCGTCATTTTGAGAAGAACGAAAAAGGACGATCATTTTGAAGGATATTTTGTCATTAAAGTTTATATGCAAGCAGACAAGTGTTGAATGTAAAGAGACTAGAGCGAGCTGGTGTTAATGTAATTAAGGAGCTTTTTTAAGAAATACAAGGAAAATATTAAAGTTACATAATCTCTCTTT
>LJIJ01005484.1:0-11764 GCA_001718145.1 Orchesella cincta
AGAAGTGATCCATTCAATTGGAATGATGTCATACTATAGGCGCTTCATTCACAATTATTCTATCATAGCAAAGCCTTTGATCGATTTAACAAAGAAAAATACTAAATTCCTATGGTCACCTGCGTGTCAATCAAGTTTCGACTTACTTAAGCAAAAGCTAATTTCGGCCCCGATCTTAGCACAATTCGATGAGGAGAAAGCAGTAACAATATTTTGTGATGCTTCGGCATCTGCAGTCGGTTGTGTCTTGTCTCAGTTAGACAAAGACAAAGAACACGTGATAGCATACGCTTCACGGGTTCTAACACCTGCCGAAGTGAAATATAGTATCGCTGAACGCGAATGTCTTGCTGTAATTTTTGCTCTTAACAGATTTCATGAGTACTGTCACGGTCGTCCTGTAACTGTGGTAACAGACCATCACTCATTATGTAGTCTCTTACGAACAAAACATAGCAAATCATTAAGGATTGCCAGGTGGGCCCTTGAGGTTCAACAGGCAGATCTAAAATGTGGTTTACCGCAAAGGAACACTTCATGGAAACGCTGACTGCCTTTCAGGCTTGTACCTTTGTGTAATCCAGCTAAGGGATATGAAAGTGTTTTCAACACTTCTGTATCCGCTAGCGACCATGATGAGCTTAATAATGATAAGATAGATTATAGAAGTAAATTAATTTTAGAATTAAATAAGGATTCACATTTTAGCACTATTATTCAAAATTTAAAACTTAAAATTATCCCCAAAAAGTATGACAGTTTTTGTATTATAGATGATATCCTTTATCAATTTAATCACCATAGTTATAAGAAACCTTGTATTCCCTAAAAGTATGATAAATCAAATTTTTCAAGCTCATCATGATAACATTTTCGGTGGAGGACATCATGGTTTTCATAAATGTTACAATATTATTAAACGTAAGTTTTATATTCATAAGTTAAAAACTCGTTTAGCCAGGTACATTGCAAATTGCGTAATTTGCGCAAGGCGACAGCCTACAAATCAAAAGGAAATTAATAGAATGCACCCAGGAGAAATTTATAACGTTTTTCAGAAAATTCAGTGTGATATAATTGGACCTTTGAAAGTTACACCTCGTTACAATAAGTATTATCGTAGCCGTAGATACATTTTCTAAATATATTATTGCTATTCCTATTAAGGAGGCAACAGCTCTCACATTAGCAAATTTCTTCATTAGACATATTTTCTTAACGTTCGGTGTTCCATCAGAAATACAAATGGATAATAGTTCCATAAATAGAAGTAAGCTTATAGATGCTTTGTTCAATGAAGTACATTGCTCCCCGGTGTTTATTACACCGTATCAACATAGGAGTAATGGGTTAGTTGAGAGGATGAATGGTGTATTAGAGACTCAGCTATCAAAATACATAGACTCAGAACAGAAGGACTGGGACATATTGTTGCCCATTATCACTTTTAATGTGAATTGTTCAATTTCAACTTCTTCAAAATTTTCACCTCATGAAATTGTGTTTGGCTACACGCCTAAATTGCCTATTGATCTCTTGATGGGTGACTTTCATCATAATACGATGAGCGACAATCGTGAAACGATTCGCCTAAAATCAAAGCAGAACTTGATGTTGAGTCAAGATGCTTATGGTGAACGCTATAACAATAAGCGTGTCACATACGATTACCCCATTGGGTCTTTGTGCATGTTAAAATCTTATGTCACTCCTATAAAATTGTCTTCGAAATTATTTAGCAAGTACATAGGACCGTATCGGGTTGTACATAAGAAGGATAATCTTCACCTATCATAAGTGATAGGTCGTTATTATGATTGTGGCAAAGCGAATGTATTTATGATGTTCATGTAAAACTAGATGAAAAATCTGGATAGTAAAGTGGATAGGTCAACGGATGACCTACATCTTATCTAATAATAAATAACCATAAAAATAATAATTAATCGTTTAAATTGTCATTAATGGAACCTTATCATCCTTAGAGGTGTTCTTACACCATCCGACATTTATCAAATTGGATATATACATACTTAATTTTAAAACACGCAGACTTTCATACATTGTTATTGATTGTTATTGAAGTTTTAGATTAATTAAAAGAAGTTATTTAAGTATAAGTACATTATTTTAGATTGAACAGGTTTTTCTTATAACTAAATCAATACATTCATTAATAATATCATCACAGTCATCAGTTTGTGTACAATATTGTTCTGTTTTGTTGCATTAAAAGGTATGTCTTAAGTTTAGAGTAAAATGAAACAGGTAGATATTGAAATTGAAGCACAGATTCCGGTATTGTGTACCATTCAAGTACTCCTCTGTATTGTGGGCTGGACTCTCCCCATTTACTCATGTTCGTTTGACTAGGAAGCTTGTAGGTACTAGTTCTTGTAGTTTGTGATGTAAAACTAGAAATATCAAAGAAGTCATGGAAATAACCATACTGTAGCTGAGTACATTTGTTTACAAAGGAGACCATTTCATACGTATACAAATATTTTGAGAATAGAATGCCTAGATCATTACATATTTGACTAGATACAGAATCGTATTTTCGTTTGTTTAATATATATCTAGCAGAAATTCTTATTATTTTATCCATTTGTTTTTGGCATGTGGCGTTGTACAACCATACAGGACTGGCATAGCGGATGTGGGACAGTACAAGAGAAGTTATTAATATTATTCTGTTCTTTTGGCTTAAAACGTGTTTTATAGGGTAAAGTTTTGAAAGTGAAGCAAAGCATTTACTTGCTACAAATTTTGTGTGCTCAGACCAGCTCATGCATTCATCAAATATGACACCAAGTAATCTAAGTTTGGAACATCTTTCAATGGTAACATTGTGTAGCTTTACATTAAAATGAGGTACTTTTTTTAACGCGGCAGGTCTTCCAAAAACAATCATTTTACATTTGTTAGGATTAAGTTTTATACCGTTTTTTTGTACCCAATCATCGACGGAACCTAGGTCAGATTCAATTTTTTCAATAATACTCTGTAGTTCAGTCAGCAGCCCTGCAATCATGAGATTCGAGTCGTCGGCGAATAGTTTCATGACACAATATTTAATGTGTAGTGGCATATCGTTTATGAAAATACTAAATAGAAATGACGATATTGCCGAGCCTTGCACTATGCCGCGTGTTGTTTCCTTTGTATTTGATCGCTCAGTTCCCGTGTCTTTACGTACTTCAACATACTGATTTCTTTCATTTAAAAGGTTTCTTAGTAGCTCACAGTCTATCCCATACCAACGTAGTTTTTCAAATAATATGTGTAATGGTATAGTGTCAAAAGCCTTTTCTAGGTCAAGTGACAATAATATTACAATATAATTCTTGTCGAGAGCTCTATGAATAAAATTACTAATGGCTAGTAGTGCGTGCACAGTGCTATGATTTTTTCTAAATCCAAATTGTATATTTGAAAGAAATTTGTGGTTTTCAGTGTATCTTGTAAGTTGAGTTAGAATACATTTATCCAGTAGTTTTGTTAAATTTGGTTGAATACCTATAGGTCTTGTTTCAGATGGGGTGCTAGGGTTCTCTTTTTTTGGTACAACTACTATTCTTGATGTTTTAAGCTCTATTGGAATGTAACCTTCATATATTAAGGCATTGAACATTTTGCATATTGAAGTACAAAAGTTCTGTGAGGTGAATGCGAAAGAGAGTAATTTGCTTGAAATGCCTACTGGGTCAGTACTATTGCTTTTCTTATTTTTCATTTTTCCCCAAGCTTTGATAATGTCACCTGTTCTGAAATCATTCAATGTGAAGGAATGGTTTTCTGTGTTGATCCCATTTGGCTTGCTAGGCATTAATACATTGTCCAGTTTTTTCGATATGTTAATATAGTGGTCATTCAGTACATTAGCTTCCATGCAGAGATTTCCCATTTTGACCTCGTTAAGAGGGTAAGTCTTGCCCAACGCAGACCAGAGGTTGCCTTCACTGACTAATACATCAAGATGATGCTTTATGTCATGTTTTTTACCATTTGGTTTTCTTTTTTGCAGCAACATAAATCTACGTGTGTTCTCACAAGGACGTTTTAAGTACGTCTTATAAGAAGACTTACTTAGCTTGCGTTGAGCTATGCTTCCTTGAAATGGTTTGTGTGCAATGGGCTTGACAAGTACTTTTCTCTGTCTAACTGGGCAGCAATAGTCATACGTTCCTGTTAGCTTGTCAATAGTCACAATTGGATTGTCAATGGGATAGTAGAATACACGCTCAATATTTTCAACTAAGTAGCTAGCTATATTATCGTTGATTTTCCTGGTGAGTATTGTTCTCTTTTCTAATTTTGGTACACAGCAGCTTATGGAGCAGTCTACTACAGAATGATCAGAGATTTCTGGGTCATATACACTGGTACTTAATATTTGTGAGCTAGATATAACGAAGATTAAGTCAAGAATATTGGTATGGCGAGTTGGTTTACAAATGAGTTGTTGAGTCTTACAATGTGTTGTATATTCGTATATTGGGTTTATGAATTCATTTTTGAGGTTAAAATCCCCTGCTATTATCATATACTGACTGAGAGAATTAAAATATTCTAGAATTTGTGTGATGTATTTGTAGTCTTGGGTTAAAACCTGTTTTGTGTAATTTGGGTGTCTGTAAATACAGACAACGTTGACACTTCTGTTGTATAAAAGTTGTACTTTCAATGCTAGAGTTTCTATGTTTTCTGTGCTTTGAAAGTTACAATTGATTGATTTTACTTTAAGGTTATTTTTAACGAGTATCGCAATGCCTCTCTGTCCCTTGTCATTTATATCTTTCCTATATAACGTGTATTCTTTGAAAATTGGGGCAGTATGAGCCTCTTTTAAAAACGTTTCAGTGATGGCAAATATGTCGTAGTTTTTAAGATTAATTAGAGTTACCAAATCAATATAGTTTTTCCGTAATGACCGAATGTTCAGGTGACCAAATGAAAGTTTCCGGTTGTATCCGTATGATTCATGATGTTTGGGTCGAGTTGTTATGAGTTTGGCCGGTCGTTTCTTGGGTTGTTTGATGATGTTGATAGTTTATTTGTCCGGCTGGAATATTCTCTCGCGAGGATCCTTGGTCTAAAAAACTAGGTCGAGTTGGGATTGTCCGCCTGAATTTCTTCGGTGGAGGTTTGCCTGTGTAACTGCTTGTCATCCTGCTTCCAGATGAAACCACGGATTTGATTTCACCATTGATAACTTCATATGTTTCACCCCTTGATTCTAGTTGTCGCTTTTTCATGTTGATGTTACAACTTTCACCGCTATTAATGATTTCTGCCTCTTTCTGCTTCAGTATGGCGTGGTCGCGACGTATGGTAAAAGGAATGTCTGGTTTTATCATGATTGGATTTGCAGCTTTGTCACGGTTGCGGAAGATATAGTCTCTTGCAGAGATGGTTGAGAACTTAACTTTGATAGGTCTGATTTTATCAGGAGAGTACTTATTAATGCGGTATGCTTTGTCAGGGCGCACTGTAGATTTGGGATTTTCACACTTGTCCGTTATAGTATTTAGGAGGGCACACACTGCATTGAAAAGTTGAGCTTCTGATTCGTTGTCATAGTCTTTCAATCCAGTAATGATTATGTTCTTTTCACGTAACTCAACTTGTAGACTTTCAAGCTCACGTTGTTGCTGCGACACTATGCACTTCAGTTGCTTATTTTCATTTTCCAGGTCACCAAATCGTTGGTTGTTTTCTACTGATTGAGTTTGCATTAATTGATGCAGGTTGTTGATTTTTTTCTTTGGATCACTTAGTTCTTTTCTTATTCGAACTTTTAGCACCTTTTCCATACTTTGTGTCATGGCTTTTAACAGTGCTTTTTCACTTTCACCAAGTTCCGAGTTAATTTTGTCGTCGTCAATTTCTTCGTTGGCGGAGCTCCAACCGTCATCATTTTGTTGAGCACTGTACGTATCCATGTCGTTTTCCATTTTATTCAAGTGTTTTGTGTTGTGAGACAGTTCTTTGTTTGTTCTTTATCTAGAGTGCTGCTTATGTATATGAGTTTGTTAGAGTGTGGAGCTAAGTGACAGGCACGTCTTGTCGGTATGAAGAACAGAATGCGTATGAAGAACAGAATGCGTATGAAGAACAGAATGCGTATGAATATGTATTCCTGTCAACCAGGACCACAGGCAAGTGATACCTCTACTTAAAGTTTAGTGCAACCACCTGCTCCTACAGTAAAGCTGAAACAGAAAGTAGCCGTTCCTGCTCCGGTCCTACCTCAACAACAATCATATCAAACTAGGACTGGCCGAGTGACACAGAAACCTACTACATATAAAGTGTAGCTTTGCTCCACTTTAAAACTAGGAGGGATGTTCAGTAACCACCATCTAATTAACATTAAATGGTAAAGCCCCTGCAAATTATGGTCTTCGATCATACCGTAACCATGGACGGCACACCGGTGCATGCGCAACAAGCGCGAGCTAATCAGCTCTTTCCATCTCTGATCTCCGGAAGTGTCTTCGTGCTATATGGCAATACCTTGGTATATAATTCATATAGCACTCACACACATTTACTCATCACCGTACTGTCATCATGTGTTTGGACACTGTCTCACAGTGCCCCGGACTTCGTCATCTCATCTCCACTCAAATATGTATTGTGATGTGAATTACTTATATGTTATATCTATATATATTAATACTCTTTCAGGTATGGGTTGCATTCTTTCACTACACTACAATAGCTAGGTAACATTACATAGTATTAAGAAATAATGTATAAATGCGCTGCACACTTGTGCTCAGTTGTACTTGTTAGGATTTGGGATTTGATCAATAAAGACCTCTTCTTCAATTGCACTCTCTCTCTCTCTCTCTTTGACATTTTATTACTCATAACAGACACCCGATTCTGGGAACTATAATATCATCATCGCGTTCCCGGGATTAATCATATGTAGGAAGGCAGGCGCAGACATAAGCAGGCGACCGAATTATCTGAAAACGAGCATTTAGGGGTAGCTTGATATCCTAAATCAAATTGTCACAATCGGTTCGTATGAAAGTAAAAACACATGGGTTTTAAGCGCGAGATGATAATGACTTTGACACAAGTCGACAGGCTTGCCTAAAAATGATTATTTAGGAGAAATTTGACATGCTGAACTCAGTTTGTTTCTTAAGTGATGGTGTCGTGCTCAAAGAGAAACGGTGACAGAAAATCCACCTACTGAATTGAGTGACAGCAACCGCGAGTCCATCAGGTGGGAACGCACCAAGGAAAATGTCCATTTGGTTTACATGGTGAGGTATGATGCAGTTTACTGCTTTATTAAAATCATTTTAGCTAAAAATCTACATCAATATTTGAACAAATATGAAGTCTTGTAAAAGTTTTAGTACCATTATGTCGATAGAAGTATTTAAATTTAACACAAGATCAAAAGGAAAGCAAGAGTAGGTAATAAAAACTGTCAGCAGCTGACATGAAAGAGAATAATGAAATGCAAAACAGAGCAAAGGTAACAGTCTTCTAAAACCTACCGATTTAGAACACCTGCACAATTAGCCTTTGGTCTTTGTTGTCGAGTTGGCATTATTATTTTGCTTATTTCATGATTGTCATGCAAGTCTATAGCAGCAATCGATATCATCATTATCAGTGACGTATTTGTTAAACATTAAACTGACTTTCAAATGTTACTGATTTTTACTGAAGACAAACTGACGACGATTATTGGAGCACGCATGTAAAAGGGATTTGAATATTTGGCCGAAAGAAAAGAAGTACTTCTATGCTTTAGGCATATGCTCGGACCCTTATTTGTACTTACCATCATGCCAATTTTGTGTAGTTTCAAAAATTCGAAAGGTTGTATGTACAAATCCTAATGTATTTTGATTTTGGGTTTCATGCGGGAGGTAAACAAATTCGCCTTTTCTGCCTTTTTTCGACATTTCAGTGGTTAATTAGCAAGACATACTTATAATTAATTAATTTTTCATCCGTCAAACCAACACTGCATGAGATGTGAGCATTATGTGAAAGATTCAATGTTTGATTAAGAGGTACATATAAATTAATATTATACCTGATAAAAAAGTTCATGTTGCTTTGAAACGTCAACTTAATAAACAGTTAACCAGTTATACCCCGTGCACAATTCATATAATCATGAACAATAGTTGGAAAAAATAAAATTATACATAATCCAAACCACCCCATTTCTGAATTTGCAGCCGTTGACGGACACGTAGAAATAATCATTCCCTTCGCATCAGCAAAAGTTTCCAACCCAAAGGTTGCCTTCATCTGGGCAGTTGTCTCTGCCAAGACGGTAAACTCATCCACATCTCTTATGTACTTCATATCACCCAAATATTCGCGAATTTCCATCGCTTTCATTTTAATATCCGGCTGTACGATTCCTGTGATTTTATACCCCACTCGGTAATCGATCACACCATCTTTAGCAATATTTACGAATGACCATACTCTTTTGTTTCAGTTGAGCTGGAAGTTGATTGATATTTGGTTGATAAACCGTATTGAATCTCCTCTGAAGCACTTACTAATCCCTCCAAAAAAGAAGCTTTGACTCCTATTTTGACTCCAACGTCAAAGCTAATCGAATTCATTTCACTGAACTCCTTGGCAAACTCAAATTGAAAGTTTTCCTCAATGTTTGTGTTGCTCCACTGGCACTTGTAATAATTTGAAGATTTGAAAGGTCGTTATACGGCTCAATTTGGGTGAGAACTGCATTCATACTGAAAAAATTATATATTGCATGATAGATACTAAATGTGATGATTTTTGAGTTGTCAAAATAGTCTCGCACTTACCTTACGCAGTGCTGCGGCAATTTGCAAGGTTTGAAAGATTTTAGGTTAAAGGAAAAAACTAAACCGATTTCCATCCTTACATTAAGCCTGGGTTGTTCCGAGCAGTTTTCATCGCCGTAAATAGTAATGCATTTTCCATAATTGTGCAAAACTGTGTCAACCGAGGAAGTTTTTAAATGTTTTGGTAATTGCGTACAGGAACAAAAATTTCCAGACTCAGGGGACCTGTCTAACCAAACATCCACGTGTAATTGAGAATCTCTCTCCAAATCTGTGCACTCTCTGAAGGAACCCACTTGTGATAACTTAGAAGTTAAGTTGCGCTCTTCGGATGCAATTACGAACCAAACTGACTGCTTCTGCAATCTTTTGTTGCGGTAAACGTTAACCCAACTAGTGATTTTAACTTTAAAATCCCCACGATACGCATCAAAAACCATTTGGTTGTGATTCTCAAATAAATTCAAGGAACTGATGTGCCTTTGTCGACATTAACTTACAAAACGTAATCACAATTTCACAAAGCTAGATAAAACTCATACAAGTTGTTTCATCCAAAATTTTCCAAGTATTTAAATTGTTTGTTTTGACGCCAAAGTAAACAGGTGCCACTTGCTCCTTAACTGCTTCTTCAGATATCGTGGCCCACAAAGAAAAGTTTATTCAAAATAAATATTTACTCAGGATTCACTTGAAAGATTTTGTGGACGTGTATCATAGTGTATGGATATTCCTAACCTCTTTATTTGTTGTACGGTCATCGAGGAAAAAACAGTCAGAAATATCTTTTTCTTATCACATCCTGAATAATATTTGTTTCATTGATAATATGAAATGAAAAGGCCATCGACATGCACCTGCGTATGAAATGTGTGGAATAACTGTGAATATTTTCAATTCAAGATTCAATATATCGCTATAACAAATTTAAATTTATTACAGTAAAATAAACTATGAGTAATTGTTGTTCACTAACTTATTTGACTAATTTTATTGATAGTGTGAGGCAATCCTGTTTACTCCAGTAAACAACATTGTTCTAAATCAGTTTGAAAGTTTTGGTAAGTTTGTATCCATTTCCTTTTCATTCGCTTACAAATCATGTATGCCGTGTAGATATTCGCAGTTGAAAGCATATATTTATTTACGAAGACATTGGAATACTGTAACGAGATCATATACTTTGTGTATTACTACGCTACGTTACTGCAGCTTGAGCTGCTCTAGTTCACTTACAATACCATTATACATAAGGTTTACCCTAAACTAAGCTTGACTTGTAGATATATTATGCGTGCTAGTCCTTAAATAAAACTAATCTCTGTCCAGAAGCAGACAAGCTCGGTTGTCTCTCGTCCTCTCATTCTCATCTAGTTTGTCATAAAGATAAGAAGACGCCATTTTGGAAAACCATCCTCCTGCATAAGCATAGTCGAGAAGAACCTGAGGAGCAACTGTGTTGTACGTGGCGATCTGACCAGTTTTCGACTTTTTGCAGTGGAGATCATCGGTTTTTGGTTTCTAATTTGGTTTTCAATTTTTATGATAGTTTTCGAGTTTCAAAATAGTCAAAAGTTGATTTTAATTGTAGAAAATTGTGATTTTGATTGGGTTTTTTGAGTGAAGTGAGAAAACCTTGTTTCTCATTTCATCATTTCAGATTTTCATCTCGATATTTCCATTTTTTCAGTCGATTTTTTGATTTCAAAAATTACTCAATATAACCAACGTCATTCTGAGTGTGTGATTTATCATTTTTTCAATTTTTTGATAGTAAACAGAGATCATTGGATTAATTTTTGTTCAGAAAAGAGAATTTTATGAGAGCAGAGTTCAGTTTGTTTGTATTTTTTAATCAATCACACACCAGAAACATTATGAACGTCGCGTAATTATGGGTGATTCTTTTGTTGATCTTTAATTACTAACTTGCTTGGCGTGCGTTTTGTTCTGAATTTTTTTTCAGTCCAAAAGGGAAGCACTTTGTCATTAGTGCTGCCTTATCTAATTTGTGGAACTGAAACCTTGCTAATCAAGTTACTGGAACGGCGTCAACTTGGAGTTGGACTAAATCCATTGGAGTTGGACATCATCCGAGTGGAAAATCAACCCACTTAATTGCTGCTTATCTACTTATCATCCAATACGAGAATCACGGGAACAGAAGGCTTCGAAGTACTGTAAGTCATTAAAATCGGTTTCTTTCCTACCCTAACTGTCCTATTTAATGTTTTTTCTTTTTCATGAGGGAGAAACAAACTAAATTCATCTCTACTAATTTATGAAGGCGTAAGCAGTTCATGAATTAGTGATTTCGTAGTTAGTTTTGTCCAGATTTTCGTTGAGATTTTCGTGAGAGTTGTATGAAATGAGATCTTTTTTGAATAACTAGTAGAAAGCGCATAAATGATAAGCATTTTTTGAGTCATGTTAGTATTTTATGGTTTTCGTCAGAACAACAGAGCTCTAGTAGTGCTTTTTGAAGTATCAAGGTTTCCGTTTCGTCCAGTTCTTGCATTTCATGTATTTTTACATTGTGATGACTTGATTATTCACAATCCACATCTTTTTTGAGAATTTTTACAAATGCCAAAAGTTCCACGTAGACAGCAAAGTCATTCACCGCGATCAGTACCATACAATACAAGGTCAAATCGTTCATGCTCAGTACCATCAACTATTCCTATTTTACCTACGCATACTAGGAAAAGGCGTGTTGCCAGAAATATAGTCATGGAGAGAGGGGTGCTCATGCAAACCACAAGTAGGTCCACAAGTTGTCTTGGATCCAGCCATCGCATTAGCATTAAATTTAAATGCGGATCAGCAAGTCGCCATAAACACTTTTCTTGCACAGCAAGTCGTCTCAGCCAGCAGCAATGTAGGATCCATACTGCGGCGAATTGGGCAGCTTAGCATGCATGCCTGAAACACGG